>JACCGJ010000025.1:0-53518 GCA_013407085.1 Atriophallophorus winterbourni
TGGTCAATCAATTTAGCACGCTGTTAGCCGCACAGAACAGAAGTACTGTACGATTGCACATCCGTGCGTCTGTACCTGTGAATGGAAGACGGGAGAGGTCTCCACCGAAAGGTGAGAGAATTAATGTATGTTGCATGTCCAATCGAATGAAAAGACGATGGACAGCAGTTAATTACAACAAAAAGGAATAAATTGAATAGAAACGCTTTTTGTGTTTCAAAATGATTTTCCCAGTGTTTTTGTTGATTTTGTCAATAAATAAGGATGGATTTAATCTTAAGAGTAATGCTCCGGAAAGAGCACTATCACCATTCGCCAGCCCATGTTTGAACGCATTTGTTGAAGTTCCACGCTTTCACTGCACGGATGCTAAAGAAGTGCGTTCTGGATTCCAGCCTGGTGTGCTGTGTATTTAGCTTAAGACTGTGCCCTCTTGCACCAACCAAAGGTGAGAACCGAAAGAAATCTTCGAATTCGAGACAGCTTAATCTTTTGACAACTTTGAAGGTCTCTATAAGATCCCCCCTAAGTTGCCTCCTCCTAAGCGAGAAAAGTCCTAATTCTAATAGACGTTTTTCATAGGTTGTGTATGCTAACCCATCGATCATGCGAGTGGCCAGCTTCTGTACCTTTTCTAGCTGCACTATATCCTTTTGGTAATACGGCTTCCAAGCCTGGATACAGTATTCTAGATGTGGCCTTACAATTCGCTTGTAGAGGGACAACAGCACCTCAGCATTTCTGTAAGTGTGGGCTGAACGTAGTCGAAACAGTTCCCTCTTGGCCCCTCGAGCCGCAGCAGCACATTGGTCAGCCCACTTAAAGTTTGCGGAGACTAAGATTCCTAAGTCCTTAGTAGATTTTACCCTACAGATCTTCGTGTGGGTCGAGAGCGTAAAGACAATCATGTTGCCTGCCATTTTAGAGAGCAAGTGACACTTCTCTATGTTAAGGAGAAGGTCCCATGTAACTGCTCGTGTCGTCACAGCTTCTACATCATGTATCAGATCGGAGTTATCCGAGCTACCGACAATTTATACGTCGTCAGCAAATATATAACAAGGTGAGCGCAGTTGGTTAGCTAGATCATCAATGAAGATGAGGAACGGCAACGGCCCAAGACTGAGCCCTGGGGAACCCCACTCGTTATATGCGCACATGCGGAGTATGTATCATCTACCCTGACAGTAAGGGAACGGTCACTAAGGAATGCGCTAATCCAGCCCAGTAGGTCTCCTGATACTCCTATGGCTGAGAGTTTGAGAAGCAAGAGCCTGTGGTTGACTGAATCAAAAGCCTTACTAAAGTCGTGATAGAATACTTCTACCGCTATACAATCATCCATCCTCTTAGTTACCTCGTTTAGAAAACTCAACAAGTTAGTCTGTCATGACCTACCTTTTAGGAATCCGTGTTTTGTGGCATTCAGAAGAGTGTTTAGTCAGGTATCCACAAATTTTATCGCGGATCAACCTTTCCATAACCTGACATTACATTAGTGAGACTAACTGGGCAGTTATTTTTGACCGCGGAAGAAGCTCCTCCCTTATCGATAGGCTCTACGCAGCTAATCTATGAGCTAGCAGTCTGATCATTCATGGATGTATGTTATCGGGCTCTGCCGACTTGTTGTATGCTAGGCTGACCAATATATGCTCGACATTGTATACCTCGATTGTAAGATCAATGGAGATGGGGCTTTCAATGAGTGCACACAGAAGTGATGGCGCAGAGGCGTTCGAGTTATAATCTCGGCATTGTACGCCTTGAAAATGCAAGGAAAAGTATTTAGCCTTTTCCGTGGTTGCAATGACGACACAGCTATCGTCTCTTCTCACCGGATCCAGCGATCACGGTGATTTGTTGAGAGATATTGAAAAGGTCATTAAATGGTCGCAGGATTGGGATCTTCCTCTGAACTATAGTAAATGTCATCTGTTGTCTGCAGCAGTCGACAGAATTACAGTAACTGCGAATAACGGTAGGATCGACTTTCAATCTATTCAGAGGATTAAGGATTTGGGTATACTCGTAACAGCGGACTTCAAATGGGCTGCGCAGTGTGCCACCGCTGCACAACGAGCTAGAGGAGAACTCTTTAGGCTTAAATCCGTTCTGACATGTAGAACGCCGGAAGTGTTTATCCCTTTATATACGGCGATTGTCAGGCCGTATTTAGATTACTGCGTGCAAGCCTGGAGCCCCTTCTTTCAAAAGGACATATTACTACTAGAAAGAGTCCAACGACTGGCTACCAAAATGGTTGAAGGTATGTTTAGGAAACCCTACGAAGAACGTCTAATTTCTCTTCTCCCTTCGGCGTCGGCGTCTACGGAGTGACCTCATAGAAACTTTCAAAATCCTGAAAGGCTTAGGCGATGAGAGCTGTCAAATCCTGTTCTCTCGAGCGATCAACCCATCAACTAGAGGACATACATTGAAGCTCGCGAAAACCACAGCCGTCTGAATCTTAGGCAACACTTTCAGTGAAAGAGTGGTAAGCTTCTGGAACAAGCTGCCTGAGGAACTAATAGCTTGCACATTAATAGGTGCATTCAAAAGGGGTTTAGATGCCTTGTGGCTTGGGCTTTTCCCAGACTTTCTCCTGTGAATATACAGGTTGTCTGTCGTCAGAATTGTCCTTTTTTGTTCATTTTGAAATTATATGGTCTTGACCACGATTTAAAAAAATAAAAAAATCCTGTTATATAATGCATCGTTTTAAATGTCGTTTTAAATGTACGCACCAATTTTCCATAGCTAACCTCTCACCGGCTTGGTGAAGAGAAACCCTTTCCGTTTTTCTCAGTCGCAGCTACAAATTCTGGGACCAAAGGACGGCTTGGAAAACATGGGACGTACTTTCGCATACGACGAGGATACCAGAGAAAAATGAACCAACTTTGGCAGTGGTGGGCGCTCCTTTGAAGCTTTCCACAGACGGAAATTTTGGACGCTCGATTGGCTTATCCCTTGGAGGCGCGATCGTCGAGGATATCCAAATCACAATAAGAAAAAAACGCTTTGGCAGTGGTGGTTGCTTCTCTGTAGCTTTCCACATACTGTCCTGTGCAAACCGAACTGAGCTGAACCTACACCTCTTCGTGTTGAGCATTTAGATTGAACGTAGCTGTAGTATCGTTTCGGATGTGCATTGGCCTCTTGAGCGTGTCTCATTTCGAAAGAGAACTTTGCAGCACGTATCGTGTGCAATCGTGCAGTACTTCGTGCTGTATGGTCACGTCGGGCTCACCACCGTGCTAAATTGATTGGCCAGAGGTATTGAGCTGCATGCTGAAACAGGCTGGAGTCTCACTACTATTTCCTGTTCTTTTTTCTTCTCATATCTGTCTAGGCCTGGGCAACCTGACAGTAACTTAGCCCACGTGCAGTCTCTGACTGTGCGGCACTTTGCCTGGATCAGGCTTGTGCCTTCAGATCATAGATTACCATTGTGAAAACAGCGATATTTCGCGCTTTTTGTAACGGGTCCAAGTCCCGCATGAGGGAGTAAACTAGTAACGCCTCCATTTTGCGTCGCAGTGACGTACGCTACGGTAGACTGAGTCATCACCTTCTAGGGATGAAGCTAGCAGCAAAAGGCATAATGGGTAGTCTACTTGTTTCGATACTAGCATTCCTTACAGGCAGGACATTTAGAATTTGGGTAGAATCCACGTTGTCTAGCCAAACTGACGTGATCAGTGGGGTCCCTCAAGGTTCGGTACTATTCTATTCATGATTTTCATTGATGACTTGTCGTCTGTCTTCAAGTACCCATGCTTTATTTTCGCGGATGATCTGAATTTCATCGGATCAACGGATAAAGTTACCTTGATGCGCGACCTCGAGCGGTTCATAAACTGGTCATACCAGTGGCACCTTCTACTGAACATTAATATGGGCCAACTTTTGTCACAACTGGCTGATAAGATTTCGGTTAGGGTATCGGGAAATACTCTCAATGTTAACGCCGCATAGTGTGTTAAGGATTTGAGAGTACTGATTTGGACTGACTTCAATTAGGATGACCAATGTGCCGTTACAGCTCAGCGTGCATGTAAGCTACTTTTTCGGCTGAAATCAGTGCTATCGAGCAGAAGACTTGATGTATTCCTACCATAAAACATTCGTTCAGTCGCACCTAAAATATTGTGTTCAGGGGTTGTGCCTTAACTACAAGGAGGACATCGTTCGACTTGAAAGTGTACGGCGTCTTGAAACTCGAATGTTTGAGGGTCAAAGAGGGAAACCTTACGCTGCGCGCCTGAAGTGTCTAGAACTTTTCTCCTTTAGACTCGGTTGTTTAAAACGTGACTCAATTGAAACCTTTAAGATCTTGAAGGGATTAAGTGGCGTTCTTGTGAACGACTTTTTTGCCTTGAGTCTCGAGCTGGGCACCCTGGGCCATTCACTTAAACTTGATAAGAAGCGACGTCGGCTAGACTCCATGAAACACTTTTTCAGCCTTAGGGTGGTAAATTTTGGAACATTCTTCCAGAGGAACTTATATCCTGCAGTTCCGTCGCGAGTTTCAAGCAGGGTTTGGACCGCAACTGGAGTAATTTATTTCCTGAATACTCTCCATAATTGCTACGCAAGCTTAGATAGATAACCTTTTAAGCGTTATCCCGTAAAGCAAGTAAATGCTAGAGTTTTCTGTTTTTATATACGATTCTTCTTCAGCTGACCTCTCACCGTGTTGTTGAAGAGAAACTGTTATTTGTCTTTTTCCAGCATCGGCTATAACGCGGTGCTTTCTAAATACAATGCGAATAATCCCTTGGCGTCGTGATTGAAGATTTGAAACGGACAAAAATAACGGTTTTGGCAGTGGTGGGTGCTTCTCTGCAGCTTTTCACTGAAAGAAATTCTGGGCTGGATTGGCTCGTTAGCCACTTACTGTCCTGTGCAAAATGAACTGAACTGAAAATTTCGCAGCATAGATTCCGAAAATGAAAGTCATACGTGACCAATACTTTGTTTTCTAAGCGAGTTAAACAATGGATTTCACAAAGGAGGTGGGTTTAAGTGATCTCCTTGAAACTTTGTCAGACTTTTGTCCCAATAAATCAGATTGCTTGCAGCTACATTTTTTTCCTCGGTTAATGGAGATTTCTTGCACTACTGGAAAGGGGTATTTTAGTATTTGATAGTTTCGAGTTAGGTAAGCACATTTTTTTCTGATGAGGGTGATTTTAGTGGAGTATCAGTATCACAGTGCGATAGTCGACCAATTCTAAACTAGTGTTCGGATTCTTTTGAAGGTGTACTTAAAAACGCCTTTTTCAAGTCTACGTACGACATATATGAAGACGTCGAGTATGTGTGGTCGTTGAATAAACCGGAGCTTCAAGTTGTCGGAAGTTATGGTCTGCTACATGTAATCTGCCACTCAACGTTTTTGTAGCAGAAAGCATCATAGATATTGATTGTGTATCGGTAGAGTAAGATCTAGGTTTCGCGGTATCAACAGACTTCAAATCGCATTATCAATGTGCAATATGTATGTATGAAAGCACAAGCCTGATCCAGGCAAAGTGCCGCACGTGGGCTAAAATACTGTCAGGATGCCCAGGCCTAGACAGATATTGGAAAAATAAAAGTGAGAGTGGAACTCCAACGTGTCTCAGCATGCAGCTCACTGCCGGTTACAATTCAATTTAGCACGGTGTTAGCCGCCCAGCCTGCACAGCGCGCTGTAATCGAGCTGTTTCGCATTCCATTCGTCATGCTGATTACTGTTAAACCTTATTTAAATAGCGGAGCCACTGAGGTGGCGAAGAGAACATGTAGCATACAAAGGTTATAATTGAGAACGCGTGACTAATTGTCCGCAAAGCGCGGCTTGTACCACTAGCTATTCTGATAGTATCCTTTTCTTCAATCTATCAAGTCATAATGGTTATCATGTCACGCTCTTAACAAGAAACCTGATGGCTCCGGGGCATTACTGTCGAATCGAAGAATTTGTGGTCGGAAACCATGTGTAATATGACTACAAACTCATCTTAATGACGCCAATTTAGTTTGCATGTTTCTGTTCTATCCTTGTGTTATATAGTTTTCAAGAAAATTCTAAATCATATTCAGCGTAGTTTACACATTTTTCGGCTGGCTTGCCGAAATACCTCCACGTGGTGCCAGCTGGGTGGGCTCGGTTCTCCTGACGACCTCCACCCGATTTTGTTTAAGGAGGGAGGTGATCTTGTGGCAGTGGAGTTACGTGATTTGTTTACCAAAGTATGGGCTGAGGAGCGGGTCCCGGCGTCATGGGGTGAATCGACGGTTATCCCAATCTTTAAGAAGGGCGCACGGAATCTGTGTTCCAATCATCGTGGGATATCCCTGACTCCTGTCGCGTCTAAACTCCTGGTTTCCATCCTCCTTCGTCGGCTATCGCCCATTCGGGAGTTACGTTGCCGTGAGGAACAGGCTGGATTCCGCCCGGGGCGAGGATGCGTGGATCAGCTTTTTGTCCTGCGACAGTTATTAGAGCACAGACACCTGTACCGGCGACCAACCATCGTAGCTTTTCTGGACATCCGGGCTGCGTTCGACTCGGTGGACAGAACTACTCTTTGGAACTGCTTGCTTAGGAGTGGCATCCCTCCTAAGTATGTCGCCATCTTGAAGGAGCTCTATTCTCATTCATCAGGGAGGGTCAGGGTCTACGGCAGCCTATCGCCGGCGTTCCTCACAACCAGTGGCGTGCGCCAGGGCTGTCCGCTGTCCCCATTCTTGTTCAACTTTGCGATCGAGGATGTCCTCCAGAATGCTCTCCGTAGCTTCACTGAGGGTGGGATTGAGCTACTTCCAGGTAACCGTGTCACTGACCTTGATTATGCCGATGACATTGCTTTGCTTGGTGATGATCCGGTGTTCCTACAGAATGCCCTGAACCAGCTAGCATTGGAGGCGTCTAGGTACGGATTGCACTTAGCTCCAACTAAGTGTAAGGTTCTTCTTCAAGATTGGGAGGGGTTGCAGCCCACTCTGACGGTCGATGACCTCAGTCTGGACTGTGTGGAACAGTTACCTATCTTGGTAGCTGCATCACGGCGGGAGGAGGGCTGGAAAGTGAGATCGGCTCTCGCATTGCGAGAGCTCGCTTCGCGTTCACTAGTCTAGGTCATCTCTGGAAGCGGTCTGACGTGAGTTTGAGACTCAAGGGAGAGTTTACCTGGCCTCAGTCAGGTCGGTCTTGCTTTACGGGTGCGAGAGCTGGGCAGTACGCGCAGAGGAGCTCCGGCGCTTGGAGGTGTTTGAACATCGATGTTTACGGAGGCTTGCACGAGTGTGGTGGCAACACCGCACTAGCAACGTTGAAGTGAGGCACCGTGTTCTAGGTGGGGACAGCCTGATGCTACGAGACCTATCGACCGTTCCCGTCTCCGCTGGCTAGGGCATGTCTTGAGAATGAAGCCTGAGCGCCTACCCTTCCGCGCGCTGCGTGTGTCGGTTGGCCCAGGCTGGCGGCGGTGTTCAGGTGGACAACCGCTGACCTGGAAGAAGGCCTTAAAACGCTTGACGTCGGGTTTAGCTCGGGTCGGACGAACGCGGCTTCCTGGGTGGGGTCCAAGGGATAGTGAGTGTCTGTGGCTTGACACGCTGTCGACGATGGCTGAGAACCGGCAACAGTGGAGAGAGTGCATTCTATTTTGTGTTCCCCCCTCAAATTTGTGAAAAAAATCAAAAAATCGACATGTGGAACAATGGACAAAAAAATTCCCCCTCATATTGTACCTTTTTTCTTTTTCTCGTGCATTGCCGGGTGGCACTTTTTCATTTTTAAATGTTTATATATATATCTAGTATATATATATATCGACTCCGGGGATGTTAATCAGTTTGAATCCGTGCTGAGGTATGTGTACTTCTGAAAGACAAGCAGTATCTACCAGATAGTCTAGTAAAAAACGCATCATAATGGCTTGACTACTCACATCGAGCTGTGTCCTCACGTTCAAACATTCTATGCACAAATCCGTAAGTATATTTATTGCACAGATTGCTTTATTTCTCTCTCTAGCCGCTATTTTCCTTTCACTTATATGTCCAGCTTTTGGCCTGCACGAGTGGCTTCCCGAGCCCGGCGGAACTGCTTCTACCAACAGGAGAAGGGGCGAGGGCGAGTGACTGGCACCTGAAAACCAGTTTGCTTTGGGCAGATGGAGCCTGTTAGCCTTGGAGGACATTTCATCTAAGGGAAGGAAAACCCTGATTTTCAACCTCCGCTGCCTTGCGGGATACCCGATCGCGCGACCGGCTTCGGGAGAAAATCCTGAGGAAAAATTTGAAACAGAGTCAAGCAGACGGTTAGTTGGTGCACAGCACCTCTTTCTGGCAACTACCAGCTGCCTTGCAGGTTTGAGAAGCTGACTCGAACAAACGCCGAGTGGTGCTGGGGACACCGCTTTGTACCCAAATTCCCAAGAATCTTCATTGAAGCCGACTCATCCTCCAGGAGTAGATAGTCGCACAAAAAAACATATGTGTCTTGGCCTGGGCAACCTGACAGTATCTTAGTCCACGTACAGTCTATGCCTGTGCGGCACTTTGCTTTAATCATGCTTGTGCTGTCATGCATACATATTAGCGACTGATAGCGGATGTGTCCTTCACATATTCACTTCTTGGCAAGCTTTAGAACATCGTCACACTTATTGTAGCGATCCTTTTGAAGGCTGCCTTCGATTCGTTTGATTGCAATGCATTATTGAATATATGTAAGAGTTCAAATGTAAACAATGTTAAAAAA
This sequence comes from Atriophallophorus winterbourni, assembly GCA_013407085.1. Lineage (NCBI taxonomy): Eukaryota > Metazoa > Platyhelminthes > Trematoda > Plagiorchiida > Microphallidae > Atriophallophorus > Atriophallophorus winterbourni. The sequence goes on from JACCGJ010000025.1 coordinate 8,762, forward strand.
TTTATATCTGCAAAGTTCTTTGTACCAACGTGTCGCATTTGATTATTTTTTAGTTCGTTTTCGCGCCAGTCCCACAGTTGAAACCTTTCATTGCCTCGTCATTTTTACACATAAACTTTTCCTCTAAGTGCATGTTTTCCTATCTTTTTCAGTATCATTGATTCATTTGTTGAATGTCTCCGGTCCACAGCAAACTACAACTAAAGGTTTTACAACTCTACCGAAATCTGCTACGTTCAGCGAATAAATTGGAAGATCCATTGCAAAGGTCACAACTTCGTGAAGCTGTCAGAGTAGAGTTCCGTAGGCAAGCTACCCTCTACAAGAAAACTGACATCTTACAAATAGAAGCAGCCCTTAGAAGAGGCGAACGCCGACTGGATGATATTAACAGTGGAACTGTCAGTCAAATCAAACGTATAATTGTGGATTAGCCTTGACTTGCCATGCTTATTTCTCCTAACTCATTGCGGCAGATACTTTTAGAGTTGTTTCCTAATAACTGTGGTCTCAGGTTTGCATTTGCTTATGGGTCAGTAGCGTTCCCGCAACATGATCGTCCTACTGCAGGCGATCAATTAGATCTGATTCTGGTGGTCGAAGATCCTATTCGTTGGCACTCTGAAAATTTGGCGCAAAATCCCTCACATTATAGCGCATTAGCCAAATGCTTGTCTTCCCGCGCGAATCATTTTTCCAGTATTTTGACAACTAATTTTCCCGGACCCCGCGTTTATTACAATCCCTTGGTGAAATGGTATGACCCCGCAAGGCGCGAGATGTTGTTGTTGAAATATGGTGTAATTAGTCTGCGTGACCTTTTCGAAGATTTACTCTGTTGGTCACACATTTATATTGCTGGACGTTTACATAAACCCGTTTTATGGATACCGATTTTGGAGTGCGATCAATTTAACCACGAACTATACAATGCTCAAGAGCGTAATCTTCGAGCTGCTCTCTCATTTGCTCTTCTCCAACTGCCAATCTCAGAACGAACTGTCAGACAGTATGATTTGTTTCGAACCATCGTCTCCATCTCATACGATGGAGACTGGCGGATGATTTTCGGTGAAGATCCTAAAAAAATCGACCGCATTATCACAGGCGATTCTCGTTTATCCCTTTTCCGTCAACTGTATTCCAACAGTTTGCTGCACCCCACTCTGGCTCCTTTGTTAACTTTCCCGAGTAAGGACTCAAAAGATTTGAATCTACTTTTTTCTGCTAATTCCAGCGATTTCGTTCTTCCTCTGTTATCTCATTTGCCAGATCGCATATGCATTCACGCTGCACAATTAGCATACCCTGACAGCTCATCCACTGTCACCAGAGAAATTCTTCTCCGCTTGCCCCCGGAACAACGTCGTCGTTATTTGAAGCAGTCGACCATGCGTATTGTTCGTGCTTCAAGCATCCAACAAACCATGCTAGGTTTGTTATCGGCCGGCCCAATGCGGTCGCTTATATACGCCTCAGCTAAACTGAGAAAAATGTTTGCCAGCCTTGGATTTTTATCATGGAAGTGATATTTTGTACAAATTCCGATTTTGCAGTTCCCGAACATCTATTTTTGCATTTTTGTTTTGTTTTTAACCCCGTTCGTAACTAGCGTGTCTGTCGCTTTGTTTGCCCTCCGTCATATTCAGCATCCAAAAAATAGAATGGAAGTTTTGCCTTATAGCCGTGACAACGCTGTAAACGTGTCAGGTATGTGGCCTTCGAAAGCTATGGAGCCTACAGAAATGCAAGTGCGGCCATATAAACTGCGATATTCACGCTTCAAATGTAACATACATTTAATTCACCTTTGTGTTGAGGAGTAGATCAACAGCATTCACTGTCACACACCGTATGAAGCTTCCATCGCCAAACATTCTTTGATGGTTTATAGATCGACAAACTTGGACAAAATGTGGATGTGTTGCCTAATATTCAGTATTACATCTACCCTCATCACAGATACACTGACTTTTAGGGAGGTTTTTGATGGAGCAAACTATGGTTGTTTTGACAGGTCGACCGGAGAGTACTGTCCATTAGTAACCAACCCAAGCCATTTTGACCTTTAATGAATTTAAGCTTCGTGACCAGAAACAGCTTACTGGTTTGCTGCAAATGTGATCTAAATTTACTATATAACTCTGTCCTCGATAACTTGGTTGCTTGTATCAAGCATATATAGCAGTGGCCTCGAAATGTTATCTTTACATGACACCGGGCTCTTGGAACATACGTCTATTTGGAGTACAAAAGACGTGATGCCGATCTTGGCGTTTAACTGATAGTGAAGTAAGCAACACAACGGGCCCAGCAATGTTTTTTACTAGAATATTCATCGCCAAATATTACGGATCCATTAACTGCGGTCCCCAAACTGAATGGCTATATCGACAGATTTGCATGCCAAAGCATTTTAAAAATATTTCTTTAACTTACCTTTCTAAAGCACCCCTTTTCTGACAGTGTAGCATCTATCAAACAACGATTTTCGCTTACAAATAATTGAGTGATGTGTAAATCGTAACTGAAACATTGCAGGCTAATTACTATGTGATAGGACGAACGATAATATTCTGTAGTATAAGTGGGACATTTTCGTTTTATCCGTTTGGCCCATAAAACTTGTTTTTTAGTAACGTAATCGTCATTTACCAAGGTATACTTTGATCCCACTGTTTGAAAAGATAATTACAAAGAACCACGATGTTTAAATACAGTTTCGCAAAGTGGTTCGGGGTCAAGTGATCAAGATGCTTACGTTTGCACAATGTAGTATTCTAATTGCATTACCACTTACACACCACAACCAGCATCTTGCTGTTGGCAAACATCGAATGAAGACAGTAAAAAACCGTTGTAGTGTGTAAATGAAAAGGTTATGTGTGCAACACTACATTGGACAACCGTAAGCGTTTCGATCTCTTGAACTGGTGTCTGTTTGTGATTCCGAATTTAAACATCGTGGTTTTTTGTAAGAACGTATAACAGTGGCATTGGAGTATAAATATGTGCAAATTTACCACGAAAGGCACTTTAAACGTGGTATTATTGTTCTCTTCTTATGGTGGCAAACAGCCGGAACCTGGTCATAGTAAGTGTGGGGATGTGAGCACGATATTTGTTAATCGTGATTCATTTCTCTTGTTACTTATAAGTAGCATCGAGCGAATATATTTCATCGTAATTTTTCAAACATTTTGCTGTGCGGCCAATCACATTAATTATTCCGTGCTTAGCCTAAATCACTAATAATGTTGGCCTATTCAATTTTCCGCATTGCACTGGCGTCTCATCACGCGCAACTGCAGCACCTTACGTGAGCGATTCGCCAAAGGTAATAAACTTCATGTGGCATCAAGCCGGAATGTTATTTTCATTTCCTCGTATATCTGTCCAAACCTAGGCAACTTACCAGGGTATCACTATGGCTGTGCAGCAATTTTTTCAGACTCGTTTATTTTTCGTACGAATTAAATCGATATTGTATGTCGAAAATCGTTGATTACCATCAAGTGTTTTACGCCGTGCAATTATTTCTAGCTATTTTCCGAAGAACTTTGGATTGCTTAAAAATTTTCTAAGAATTTAATCAGATTTAATGTGATTCTGGATTTTTCTCCGAGGACGAGGCACTAAACCGTCCTGACGCCAGTAGAGACCTATGTTATATCAACTTGCACAGGCTACGCTGTTTCGTTATCACAGGCAGATTAACGCCCTAGATGATAATCTCTCAAAAATAGGCGCAGCCCGTCTTCCTGGTCGAGGTTTCCTCGATTAGGTATGGCAGTGGTTAATTACGCTTCAGAATGTCTCGAAACTGTATTCAGTGGCGATCTTGAGGTGTTTGCTTAGCCGTGCATGTTGTCAATGGGAGTAATTGGGAAAGCTTGCTTTTGATGCAAGAGAGTGAAAACCGCACGGAACCTGTTGTGCTGATCTCGCTCTACTGGTTTCAGGAAACTTGATGGAATGCATGTTCTATTCGAGGTGTAGGTACGTCCTCCCAGTTTGTTTATGCTTACTCTTCTGTCAAATCTGTAGCTATTTAACTCCCACCCTTCCCCATTTTTTGGATTTTCTTTTCTTCATGGTTATATGGCAATTAAGCATTCGGTACATGCTACCAGTGTAATGATACCCCTGATGACGATAAAACCGATTTCTGTAATAGTAATTTACGAGATGAAAAAACGTTTGATTACAAGTGTCGTTGAATTAGCTTAGGTAAGCCACGTTACTTCTTCAGACCAAATTGTGCTGTCTGTTGATGTGCAATAATCCGCCTCTAATGCTCGTTTTTGTTTATCAATCCAGACCAAGTTTTATCTAAATTCACACGCAGTTATTACGTATGTGTAATAGCTGATGAATAAAGTCATAACTTTACCACAATGTTCAATTTTCATGCTAAATAAGCGCAACGTTCTAGAAATTGGATCAATATGTTTGTCAGCCGGTGTTTTCTCTACTCGTTTGGCACGGGTCCAGCATGGGCGTGGCGAGGCGACACGTACTGGCTTTCGATTCCACTTTGTGATCTGCAAAAATCACACGCCAATTTGTTGTCAGACTGATTTTATACATCCATGCACATTTAGGTATCTAACTCGGTAGATTACTAAGCAAAATCTCATCTTTCAGTGGCCCAGCTAAATATCGTTTTGTCCTCATCATATCCACTCATTTACTCAGGCTTACAATCACCGAAATGTGGAGATATTTTCGCGGTATAAATACCACTCATTTGCTCCTCCACAGCAGTTTACAAGTCTTGTTTTACTTTTAATTGTTTTTCGAGTTAAGGAATTGAGTTTGTGTAATCGAAACAGTCTGCATACTTCGAGAACAGATTTTCTCCTCGGATTCATAGTCAAATTATAAAAGTGCTCATTTGTGTACATTTCCATCGCACGCAGCCCACGATCGGTTTTGTGCTGTTTGCACTCATCGGTTAATTACAATTATATATACCCATAGCTAGTTATTTCCAGGTTGCAGAGTCAATGTCTTGAGCTTACATCTCGTTTACAAATGTCCTTTTACTGCCAATGCAGCCTATCCAAAGGTTCATATTGAATAAATCCTGTCATGCCTAAGCAGGAAACTAACGCTGATTACAAAAATGCTGCGCATTTATTGGGTTTTCAACTTTCTGCTAATGCCAACTAGTGTGTCACTGTGTTACTTCTCCAGGTAAGGTACATCAGGTTTGTACATTACATACTACCACACGACATACTTCACAATTTTGAAGGCGTCCTTGAATTGTATTTTTTATTGGCCACTGAACGGTTCTTAGATCTACGGGACTATTTTTCGTTATGGATGTGTGATACGTGCATCGAATGACGTGCTTTGCGGACGCATAAATTTGTGCTCTCATACTATTAGATTTATTTCCTCAATTGTTTGTCTGAGCTGAATGGTTCATATATCATTAAACTCGTCTCAGTTTGCTCGTTCGGAATATACTTCAAGCAAAGTGAATCCTTGATTTTTTTTAATGTTTAACCCAAATTTACTTACGCGTGCAATACACCTGGCGATTGAGTTCCAATACCGTTGAGAAGGTCACATCATTTCGAATTGACTGATAGTTTTTCAACTCTGTCAGATCGAAACTCGATGAACCGCGTCACCTTTATTCAAACTCATTCTCTTTTCACTGCTTGGATCGATTCGCTCCGATCCAATGAATTCACTCCACCGGTAGCTATCGATCGATAAACAACTGCATCGCCAAGTGCACTGACTCACCCCTCACTAGATTGTAACAATGACGCGAAGGATGACCTCGATACCCCGGACAAAGAATGCAGCACGTGATGCGTGCTAGATCTCACGCAGGTAAATGTTTTGGTATCGTTTATTTACAACGTTGATTTCCCCGGCATTTGCTACGTATGTAGAGCCTGTCGAAGTAAACAGCCTAGCGAGACAACCACAAATCCTACCCATCAGGCAAAGCTGGAATGTCGAATAGAGATTTTGGAAAATTGTTATCGAAATCTTGAGGAAACATTTAAACCGCTTTTGAATGATACAATGGCCAACGAAATTCAACCTGAAATAAGTGTTGCTCAAGGCGGTAAAAAGGATGAGAAAAATACACCAAAAACTACTCACTTAACTGAGTGCTTTGACTGTTTATCCGAGTGTAATAAAAATGGACCTATTGAACCCTGCCTACCTAGGTCCTCATCTGTTGAAATAGCGAACACTTTAGCCAGGACCCCCCAAACGTCTCTTTGGCAGATCCGAGCAACCCAAAAAACGCAACACTATCGCACATTACCTAAGACCGATATCGCTCTCCCGCCTTAGTACCTACTTCGATGACGCGCTTAACTCGGCATAAAAGCTCCGGACCGACCGTGTATATTAAGGTTGATATTCCGAACTAAATCTGACATGGAAGAATTCATCTTCAATGCATCTCTACTCAGTTCTTGTCTCGGTTTGACCTGCCGAGTCCAAGCCAACTCGCAGACGGGGTCTTGACCAACCGTCAACCCTTGACTTTGTCGTAACGCCTGAAGCAACCGCGGTAGATGATATACAATAACCGACACTATTAGGAAAGAGTGACCATGCGGTGCATGTCTTTGATTATGTATGTAGTGCCGAACGATTGAGCGAACAGACAAAATCCTTAGATATCAGTCTCCAGGATGTACACACTCTAAAGTTTGATTACCACACAAAAGCAACCACAACCACCAGTTTGTTATCCGGAGTAGAACCAAGAATAGTTTAGCTATAAACAGAGAGTCTTGGTTTACTCATAATAATTTTGGTACGGAAGCAACTTGGAAGTGATTCTGTAAGATACATAATCACGTCACGACTCTTTCAAGAGAAGATCGCATGCAGTTCCACCGGAACTTGCTTAAGAGAATGGAAATGAAACCTGAGCTTCTCTAAAAGATAGTCAATGAGCGATCAAGAATCAAACCAGGCGTATTCTCTGCAGACACCCCGAATGCATTGAATCATTCTGCCTAAGATACCGCCGATGTTTTAGTAACGTTTTACTCACTTGTCTTCAACCATAAGCGTTGTATCCCATATCAAGTTTTACCAAATTCGCCACATTTGGGAATCTGAAGTGAAATGACTCTCAATGAATAGATGGTTGGGCGGAACTTTGTCAACTAAACGAAAAGAAGTCCCCTGGCTCAGTCAAAATTACCCCCGTCATACTTCGCAGGTGTCGCATTGCTTTGACTGCACTTCTCATGCGCTTATTCAATCTCAGCCTAAATGAAGGTAGTAGCCGTTCAGACACGTAAAACTATTGACCGGTAACGCTACTTCCGGTGATCTCTAAATTAATGGAACGAATTGTGAGTGCGCGCATAGTAGAACATTTTGAAAACCAAAATATTTTGACCACAGAAGAAATCGTTGCTGTTTATCTAACCTTCGTACAACGTTCGTGGATTGGAACAAGGCACCAGACGAGGGTGCGTCTGTACATGCTTGCTACATCGATATTTCTAAAGCTTTCGATAAAGTCAAACATGAGCTACTGGATGCCGGCAACTCCGTGGACGTAATTTATATCGATTTCTCAAAAGCCTTCGATCGTGTGAATCACGAAATACTTTCGTCGAAACTACTCACCTACGGAGTACAGGGTAAACTCCATGCATGGATTAAAGAATGGTTGATATCTCGTGAGATGTACGTGAGAGTCAAAAACGAACTATCCGAGTCGATTAAAGTTGCCCGTGGTGTCCCACAAGGATCAGTCCTCGGACCGCTTTTGTTTTTAATATATATAAACGACTTGCCTACTGTATTACAGTCGTCCGTGCTTATTTTCGCTGATGACGCAAAGCTTTGGCGCAAGATAGACTCCACAGACGACACGCAGAACCTGCAACGGGATCTCGATATGATTCACACTTGGTCCATAGACAACGAAATGCCCCTGAATGCTTCGAAATGCAGCCTATTGTCTCTCAACAGCAAGTCGAGCAAAGAATATTATCTTGGTCGCACTGTTATTAAACCCGCCTCCTCCGAAAAAGATTTAGGTGTGATTATCCAATCAGACTTAGGAAACTCAATGCAATGTCGACTGGCTGCCTGCAAAGCTGAAAACAACTTGGGTCTCCTTAAAAGAGTCCTAGGTTCGTTTGACCCCAATATTGCCTGCAAATTGATTTCAACGTACATCCGTCCTCATGTTGAATATGCTATACCGGCATGGGATCCTTGGTTGAAAAAAGATATTCTGCTATTAGAAACTCCACAGCGCAGAGCGACAAAACTCGTCCTGGGACTATCAAATTATCCATACGAAACGCGACTTAAATTATTGAATTTGCATTCGGCTGAATACAGACGGAAACGAGGAGCACTTATATTCATTTGGACAGTGCTTAATCAAACAAATCATCCTTGCGGTCATTTGTTTCATCTTTCCCATAATACACATCTGCGAGGTCACCAATCGAAACTTTACCAACAGCATAGCAGGTTGAACTGCCGCAAATATGCATTTTCCGTTCGCAATGTGCAACTGTGGAACAATTTACCTACTCATGTGGTACAATCTGGAACCGTTGAAGTTTTCAAAAAATCACTAGATATCCACATGGACAAGTATGTTTTTTATGTTTGACATTAATCTACCAATATTTTGATATTTTTACCATCCGACCCAATGTACATTTTTGTGGGTCTTGTAAAGCATAGCTTTTTTACCTGCATATCATCTATGAATAAATCTATGAATGAATGACATTCCAATAAAAAAGCTCGAAGCTTATTTAATAACGGGAATGTTGCTGAATTGGATAAGGGATTATCTTACGAATAGACACGTCCAAGTTTGCGTTGACAGCACCTTCTCTACAAGAATAGACGTCACCAGTGGATTTCGGCACATGGAGGTCATCTGTTCTTGGTGTATATGAAGAAGTGACGACTGGATGTCACTTAATACTGTTTGCCAATGATATTAAAATATGGAAACGTGCCAGGTCTGTTAATGACTGTATTGCATTACAACGGGATCTGTGCACCTTATTTCGTTGGTCTCCGACAAATTCAAAGTAATTCAAAGTTTTAATGGTCCAAAAAGCAAATACTTTACAGTAACCACAGATTAAAAATATAGGGAATGCATAAAAACAACACAAATGTTTTATCAATATGGAAAGTCAGCACGTGTATTCAGGTGCGAGGTTGGGTTTAGTCAACGTATGCTTGTCAAGTTCAGGCTTGATGCGCAAATGATATGTGGGGGCAGAGATTTCCATATAAAACAAACTGGGACAGCAAAGAAAAAACCTTCGACAATTTGATCTGGAGTATGGAATAATTTAACATTGCGAGATGTAAAATGCTGCGGCTTGGAAAATCTCTGCGCACATGTATTAGCTTGGCTCACAAGATCTCGTCTGGACCACCGCAGAAATAGATCTGGGTGTCGTTTAACCTTAAGTCTGGACATCATTGCCGGGCAGTGTACAATAAAGCCTGCCGTATCTTGAGTCTTCCAAAAAGATTTTCACGTCCAAAACCTTTATCCGGTTAATTAATACGTATGTACCTTATGTTATGGAATATTCCATCCACGCCTGGGCACCACGACTGAGAAAGGATATCGAGCTACTTGACAGGATTTATCATCGTGCGACAAAATTGGTCCCCGTTACAGAAATTTGCCTTTCAAAGAGCGAATGTTAAAACTAAATCTACACAATTTTACCCAGCTACTCATACGGAGTGACTTCATGTTGCCATTCAAAATCTTGCATACCGAAAAGCTTCTAATTAAACTCTTGCTAAAGCCCAATGGCGTTACACGAACACGAAAACATCCAAAGTATATACGCACTCCGCATTCTCGATTTGATATTCGTCTAAATTTTTTCTCGGTTAGAAATTGTTTCACTTTGAACATATTGCCTGAAAAAATCACACGCTGGGAATCTGTTGTGGTTTTCACTTCTTAACTCGATGAGTATATGACGAACCATCCGGTATGTCACTGTCCCTATTGATTTTTGTGAGGTTTCATAATTTTACTCCATATACCTTGTCATCCTATGGTTATTGTTAAGCTTACTGCTTTTTCTACCATCAAACTTTCTGCGTTCTGAGTACGTTGATATTTAATTTGAAAAATTGTGGTCGCACAACCTTCTGTTTAACGTAATCTCCTTTAAGCTTTCCATTTCTATCGAATGTGGTGAAGTTTGCGGAACTAAATTCTCCATTAAGTAAAATACCTGCACCTAAAATGTTTTCAATGCATCACTTATTTTCTTATCACTATTTGTCTTCTGCTTAAATACAAGACTTTTGCTTTGTTTTTGCTTTTTAGCTTGATCACATTATTCAGAGAGACATTTCTACATTTATTCTACTAGCTTCCGTCAGTAGCTTTGCTTATTTTCGTGCGAAAGTAATCAATATTTGTGATACATTTCGTACTGCAGGTTGTTATTCAGACGCTTTACACACATTCAGTGATTAACACAAATTATTCACGCAATCTTAGCTGATCTTGATTTGCGGGAATTATTCGCCGTTGCCGCTAAAGTAAATAACAAATTTAAGGCACATCTGAAGCGATACGTAGAATCTTGAACCAGGCAGCCATACGCGTAACTTATAAGAATGGGAAAACTATCCGTTCGGTTTTGATACACCTCAAGGATAAGACGCCTTTATCTAGCGTTACGAACAGCATCTACAGAATCAACTGTAAGGAATGTTCGGGTGTTTATATAGGGCAGACTTCCAGGGAAATTTACACTAGAATCGAAGAACACCGAAAGCGTGTCCGGAGACAGCCCCGGGATGCGAGGGCATATCAATCCCTTATTCGTGATTCCGCCTTGGCGGAGCACGTTTTAGATACGGGCCACAGCGTCGATCTAGACAATCTGGCAATATTGAGACGCGGTATTAAACCGTATAGCGAACGCCTACATGCGGAGGCGGTCGAAATTGCCAAGGAAGGTTGACTGGCGGTCAATAAGGTGGATGGGGCAGAAATCTCCACAATCTGGCGCTCGGCAGTGATGCGAAAGTAAATAGTTTTTATTTAGCGTATACCTACTAGTTAATTAGATTTTTGTTTTTCTTCAAAAATAGCCTTAGCCTCGTTAGTTATGTAATTTTACTTTTATGGGCAGTTGTGTCAACTGACCTTGACCGTGTTCACTTTTATCAGATTGATTTTGATACACACTGTGAGGAAAATGGACCACTGATCCTGGTCATTTCCACGAGACGTGACACACTGTAGGCGTAGTATAGGCTGTTTTGCGGTAAGGTCAAATAAGTGGTGGTGGGTTGACTACTACTTAATCATGTTCCCTGTCTTGACTATCACCTTTGGTCTGACGAAGCTTCTGTGTCAGAAGTGAAACGTTACCCAAAAACTACTCTAACCGATTGCACTCAAATTTCCTTGCATTTTGAATACACGATCGGTCCCAAACATATTCCAATCGATTGCTAACAAATTGTTTTGCTAACCCTCGGGATTCTTTTTATTGCAGCGCACTCTTCTGTAAAAGCGAAACATGTCCTTTTCGTTAAGTAGTATCAAAATCTGCAATACATGCATAAAAATGTCTCGTCACATCAAAGAAATTGCCTCGGTTTCACCACTGAGACCTTTTCTGCAGGTGTTTTCATGGCTAAGTTGGAATGAGCACCGTTGTAAGTTACAAAAATGGTAATCGGCATGTATATACGATATGTCGATACTTAGATTTCTCACTGGCAATGAGGATATAAATATTGAGATTTCACTTAATGATTTCAATAATATCAGATCTGTGAAACTTGGCGAGGAAGGAAATAAGGAAGCTCGATCACTGATGTCTATGGCATGTGATAGAAATGATGCGAGTTGGTCCTGTGTTTTTTATAAACCAACAGAAAACCTGCATTTGTAGCCATTCTAATCATGCTGCGAAACCATGTTCACAAATTCACACGCCATTTATCCTAACGAATATATTCCCTCTTACCAAGATAATACGTGACATTTTTTCTAACTACATAGCCGTCGAACTTCCTACTGCATCAATTTTTGTCTATATTTATTTTCCTTATACAAATATCTTATGATGTTGTACAGCTATAAGCTTTTTCATACCATAAATTCTTGAACCTAGAATCTTGCGATAACAATTTCAGGTGTAACACTCGGTTCTGTTTAGCTCGATGCGCCTAAAAATAGCTCAACATTGACAAGCTTGATATAATGCACTCGCCATTCATGAATGGATGCCAAGTGTTAGATTTCACTGGCAGCCATTATGATACAATTTACTGTCGGCAGCTTGCATTTACGTGTTCCACCACGCTCGAGTTTCGTGGTACTTTATTATTTTTCGGCGCCCTAATTTGTCTAGGAAAGTACATATTATCTTGAATCTTAAATTAATTAATTACACCTAAAAAGCACCAAGCGATTTTCGAACAAAGCTTGGTCTACCGATCACCAAATAGAGAATGGTTGGGTGAATGTGATCTTAAAAGTTTTCACGAATAAGTGTTGATTAAAACTCTATGCTTATATTTCCTTTTCATGCTTTTTTGAATACAGTTCAAACACAAAGTTACCAACAGTGATGCGTTCTGTGATACTGGCTTTTAGTTATGAACAAGTTTATTGTCGAATGCACACCACATCATAGTGGATGTTTGTTAAACATGAATCATCAGGCACGGTGATTTGTACTTCGTCATGTTTCCCTTTCATCATCATGATTGTTTTATGAAACAAGGTCTACGTTCGTCTCTACACACCTGCAATCATTCCACACAAATGTAGCTGTTAGTTGGCACCGTACGACTCACACTTTGATTTGACTAATCGATATTTCACTTTGTGTTCTCATGCAACACGACACATCGAGCTTGCTTGGTTCTACGCGCATATGCTTAGCGTTGTAAATGGAGGTTGATAGATCTGAGCAACGTGCACACAAGAGATCACCTGATCCAATATCTGGAATTCGTGTCATGAAGTAGAAAACGTTTCCAATGGCATTCCAGTGAGACGGACCCTTGCCAATTCACTATCACTTGGTTCGATGTGGTTTGACATTGCAAAATGTAGTTTTTATATATCAAATTGTCAATTCTGTTTCGAAGATGAATTGGTTTACACTGAAATCGATAAGATTTTTATTTGGTCTAATTTTTGGGTATTTCCATAATCATATTGCATAATAATTAGATAGTATAATAATAATAACAATGCTTCACAAAAGCACAAAGCTGAGTTGGAATGTGATCTAAGCTGTATAAGTTAGTGTTAATTTAACGTTTTCCAAATTAAAAGCTATTTGAAAGGTATCGTATCTAATTGAACCACGGAATAGTTTATATTAATAAATTCATCGCTCAATTAGAGGTAATGATAAGGTCTGAGTGTTGCACAGGGCTTAACGCTCTCATATCACAAGATATTCCCAAAATCGTTCCCAAAAGAAATTAGTGGAGTTTTGTTATATGAATATGCAGCTTTCTCAAGTGTGATAATTTTAATGGTTGTAAGCAATAGATGTCTGCCGATAGAAATATCAATGAACACTCTTAGTGATGTGGTATCTGTTCACTGAACCTAATCTTACTGTCTCCACCCGATGACGGCAAACAGCCAGAAACCGGTAGTGGAGTGTAATTTTGGGTGATCTGAGCAACACATCACTTTGCTTATTTCTTCGTGTGGATTATCACAATCAAGCCAACATGAAAGTGCATGGACACTATTCACATTTAGTTGCGTTGAAATGCATGTGCTTAACCAAACTATCAAATTTGCATGGTTTTTCATCAAACCCCACGACCGGTCACATGCTGTGCGTACTCATCAGATGTGGACAGTACACTTAACGTCGCATGTTTTGAAACAATGGAAAAATGTTAAACAAGTCACTGTTGGATAATGCTGGTACGACCAACATGTTGAATCACGTGTACCGACAAAAATATGGATGGGGTTATGCCCACCGACTTGAACAATACGTTCAAATTTGCATGCTTTTTAGTCATACCACTCAGCCGGCCAAGTGCTGTTTTGACTCATCGGGTAGGAACAGTCCATCATTTATGCCTGAAGACCACGAAATGGGCCATGGGGCATGTATGATGAAAAGTCATAAAATTCGGATAATTTAACTAATGATGTACCTTCTGCAACGCGATAAATGTGTCGACCGAGTATTTGATCATTTTGGGCTGTTAAACAACTCCCACCAGAATTATTCATGTGTTCCGTTTTCAAGCAGTTCACATGCATCCAAATTGTTGTCAAACCAAATTCTTTGTTTAAAGGAAGGTAAACATTGGTGTGAAATTACCTCGTTTGAAAGCCATACATTAAAATGGACCGGTGAATATTTTAACATCTCTATAAGATGCTGGTAAGTGGGCTGTTAAAATTATTTATTAACATGGCAGATTTTTAAATGACCTTCTCATAATTACTAATTGATTTGCAGCATCAACAATACTGCGGTATCTGCTCATTTCACATTAAGTTTCTAGAATTTGTGGTCACAATAAGCACATAGCTCCACAATTACCATATCATAGTAAATATTCGTTCATGAATAAGGAATAAAAATAATTATTTAATGTCAAGTATAGTCCAGTTGAATACTTACCATGAGTCAATACGCGGGTGTCGTTAATTCGTTATGCAACAAATAAGTGTCCAAATTTTGAATGAAAGTTCCGACGCTAAGAGCGATAACAATAGTTTCGGAAAAAGCATTCCTAAGGAAACAGACATGTACACAATAAAAATATCGGCGACAGCTGATACGGGAGTGGGGAGTTTGTAGTGTCGTTGAGTGACTGCGCATATGCTGTGACTCACGGTATTCGAATAAATGTTTTAAAGGTTGATGTGGGGTATTTAATATTTTGTATTTTCCTATCACATCACATCGAAGGCTTCTTTGAATGGAAGTAGGAATTCTCAGTTTTTGCAATCGTTCTTCGTACGTTAGTTTCCGGAAACCACTTACGAGTTGGATTGTACGATGGCATATTTATCAAGCAATATTATATCCTCTTTTAACGACGGAGTCCAAGCTTACGATGCATGCTCCATGGTTGGAATTAAGTAGTCTTTCATGATGGTGGGCAAAGTTCCAGGCGAGAATGTTTTGAAAATCCATCGCAGCATATCTAGAAGCTTAGAAGCACGTTGGTAGATGACCTCACAATGCAGGCTTTTCTTCAGGCTGCTGCATACCCAGATGTCAAGATCACTTTCCGACTCGATCCAGCTCAAAATCGTCTGACCGCATGGCGCTATGCGGCTTTGACATGGATATTCACAGAGAACGGATTATATGTATATATCAATCTTCACAATTGTATGTAGCTTATTAAAACAAAAGATTATTAATAAATATATTGTAACACTGTACCATTGGGCTGACGTGGTTTGAATAGCAAAATTCACAACGCTGAAGGTCTAATCAATTATGATCAAGTTTTGAACGATGACAACAAAACGGGGTCGTCTTTGGCATAAATCAAAATGTTAATCCTAAATATCGTAGAATGTGAATAGTAGCGAATAACCGTTTCATTAACTTCGTTTTCAATTTAAGGAACGTGGTCTTCTCATAGGTTTTTCACAAACCACCATTTGCTATAAAATGAAACAAGAATATTCCATAATTGTTGGCCGTTTGGACGTCGGTACTTGTAAAACCACTGGCACCTTATAGTATGCACACGAGTACAAACCCGAGTGCTAAGAGATATTCGTAATGATTTCTGGATTACGTTTTTAGGGAATTCCGGTACATCGTATTGGTCAACTGGTCGAATTTCACGTCAATGTCAAACAAACATTTAGACGCATTGTATGTTTTAAATTATGCATCATGGTCTCGTGTTTGCAGAAGGACATTGCTTTGCTGTAACATGTATACCACCGCGCTACAAAACTGGTAACCGGACTGCAAAACAGGCCATACGAAAAGAGGATTGCCACTTTGAATCACTTTGAACCAACCTGACTTTTAATGCCGCCATGTCAGGAATGATGTGATCCTGCTGTTCAACACACTGCATTAAGTGAATCACCCACTTGAACTGTTTAATCAAAAAGAAACACGTGGGAGCATATCAAGTAGCATTAAGTCAAACATTCTACTCTCAAGATCAACTTGCCCATGTTTATATTTTACTATCCGAGTTTTGATTGTATTTGACAATCAATGAAACGTCCCAAGTTCAGTGTCGCGCAATATCCTCAGGTTTATCCGAACCCAACGAGGATTTGTCATCAAAAGCGGTACTGTATTGAGGCAATCAAATATAGTAAAAAAATACCTCAGTTATTAGGGTTAACCGTGTAAAAATCCGGTCCAATGTCAAAACAATATCGAGTACGTACCAAGTTACGTACACGAATAAAAATCAAAGTTAAGTTCAAATGTCCGCAAATCAAGGTCAAAATAAGCAAAAGGGTTCGTAAAGCGATAGGGTAATGACAGGTCAGAAAACCAGTGTGGTAGACTATATTAACGGAACAGAAAGATACAACACCGAGTTTGTTTTAGTTGGAACTCTCTGCCCCCACACATCATTTGTGCGTCATGCCTGAACATGTTCAACTTTGAACTTAACAATTATATGTTAACCAAATCCAACATCTCAACACAGTACATCAACTGACTTTCCACACTGAGAAAACATCTTTGTGCTTTTTATTCATATCCGAAATTTTTAATCTATGCTTGCTGTAAAGTATTTGCTTTTTAGACCATCATAACTCTGAATAACGCTGAATTACTTTGAATAGCTATATGAGATCGCTATGCCGCCTGATTCGATTAAAAGTGGTGCTATGTATTTAGATGAAGATCGGACTTGGCCCCGATTGATTGATTACATGAGTCGATATATAAATTATGAAACTGAGGTCTTAACGAAGTCAGCACCAATTTCTGTAGTGTGTAATGCAACCTTGCATGTTATTAGGTAAAGACCGAAAAGCTGGTGTTTCACCTTTATTTTCGGTCACTTTGAGAGTGGCATCAGCTTTAGTCATTTCGCGGCACTTCGAGTGAAATAAACTTCTCCCTAACAATAAATTAGAAGACCCAAAACTAAAAATCAATGCTAAGGAACTATTGACCTCGATACCACCATCAACTAGCAATTTTGTTGCGAACCCCGGAGTCATTCTGGGTCAAATGGTGAAACACTTTTTTAACGGCCAACGTGTTGTGCCGGGGATGTGAGCAACAACAACACAACATCGAAACGAAGGTTGCAGGAAATGTCTCCAAACGCAGCACAATTCTAACACATTGTTGCACAAACGCACGCTCGCTCATACGTGCCACACAAACTGCTCTTAGACGCATGATCACTGGTTGACTCTCGTGGATTGTGCACACGATCAAACAAAGATGCATTGTGTGGCAAACCAACCAGAGCGAGTTCGTGACAATCGGTTAGTGATTGATAGTTATAAAATCGAGTATGAGGTTTCTTTGTCATGCAGCCACTAATCTTTGCAATCCAAGATCGACGGTATGGCGCAGAACAAAATGCATGACATTGAAAACATGATCGCGTGGTTCATGGAAGTGGACAAAAACAAGGACGGGAACGTGGATAAAAAAGAACTGACAGATTATTACAGCAAGAAAGGCGTTCCCAAGGATACGGTAGAAGTATGTTAGCATTCGATAATTTCATTTTACGTTGCGATAAACATTCACCAATCATTTAGTATGGATGTTGCTCCGGTTGAATTTTCAGAAATGGATGGCCAAGTTTGATGTGGACAATGATGGCAAACTGACTTTCAACGAATTTTGTCGTGGTCTTGGAGTTCGTGTTGATGAAATGTAAGTCGAACTTGGTATGATGATGGAAATCGAATTTTGCTGTGGAAATTAAATGAAAAACTTTTTTCTCAATAGGCGGATTGAACAAAAGCAGCGTGAAGAACAACGGGAAGGTGCAGCTCCTGCAATTGATGGTGACATCGAAATTGTAGCAAGCACAATGAATCAAGTCAAAATCAAAGAGGTTACGGATAAGTTCAAGCAGATCGCGAATAAACACGATATGAAGGATGATCAAATGCGAGAGGTGGCGCATGAATTCAAGGCCTATTTGGACGAAAGCTATGGCCGAGTTTGGCAGTGTGTAGTACTCGCAGGATCTTATTGGATGCATTTTTCGCACGAACCTTTCCAATCCATTCAGTTCAAGTATGGAAAATACATCTGTCTCGCTTGGCGTACACCGCAAGGTTAATGTTACTCTAATCACAAAACGATGTTTGATACCATGACTTGTGATATGCGTGTTTTCTCCAGTCCCGTTAGTGAAATAAATTTATTTTATGTTCCACTTCTTGATTCATTATTTTTTTATCGGATGGATACTTGTTTTTGAACTTTTTTGGCACCACATATTGAGTATGAGTGAAAAAGAACAATCACAGAACTTTACTTCATGGTTAGCCGCATGCATATGAACCAGAATTAAATGACGCAAATGCCTAGAATGCTGCCAAAAAGCCAATATAAGTTGACTAGCTTTCAACTTATTCCTAATATTTAATTAGATTTTCCAAAAATACTACAAATGTGTAAGATCAAGCGGAGGTGTTTGGTGGAATGCAACTTAATCCTTAGTCTACGGTAATTGATGTACGTATTTTATGATATTTTGTGTTAGTCGGCTTAATTATGGCATAAATGGAACACATGATTAATTTTTATGGATCAGATGCCAGACGCCGCCTGACAAGTGTAATCCGATGGTGACTGAAGGTAACGACGGGAGCTACTGAGCAATCGACTGCTTGTTTGAGGTGGTAACTAGAGTTACCGTCAGTAGACAAATGGTTAAACAACTTCCCAGTAATGACAAACACATTTGGTCTGACGAAGCTTCTGTGTCAGAAGCGAAACGTGACACTAAATCTACCGTAACCGATTACATACAAATTTAATTCACGCTGGATCAGTTTCATGAAATCTCAAACCAGCTGGGGCCACAAAAATGCCTCCCGGAAAAGCGTCAACCATCGGCTACCTCACGAATATAACGTAGTCTGACGTGTCTTGCATAATTTCATACATAGTATTATAATCAGCATTATTCTATCTGAGATGTTCTTCGTAGATAGTCTGAATTTCGGAATTATCGAATGAGCACCATTAGGTTGTGATTTTTCAATTCTGAAGCGCAAACTCGGATGTGCATATGAACATATTTCAAACTACGTTCTTCCATTCTTAGCTTCGTAATAGCTGGTTTTCAATCGACGACACGATCCGTTGATAGGCATTCAACTTCATCTGGTAGAAGTTGAGTCTGGGTCAAGGGAGTGATTTCTACTAACCTGCTCAAGTTGGAAGAAAATATTTGACATACAAATTTGGCCAGTTAGTTTGATTCGTGAAACGCAGATTTTGACACCTGATTAATTAACAATAGCGCTAGGCACCTCATCCACAAAAGTGTTTAATTTGTAGGTATGAACCTCGGTGATATATAGATAAATATGAATGTGTCACGAGAAAATCTTGTATCTAAGCCAAACAAAAACACTGAGAGTGATATAAACTCTGTAGTCAGATGAGCTTGACGGTAAATACAACCACCTAATTGAGCTATCTGAACCGCCACTAGAATTTTTATCACATGGATAAAACGCACATTCAAAGAATTACACTACAATCTGTGAACGACATCAAAAAGAAAACTTCGATCTTCTTAGAGCTGTTCTGGAATACACTAGTCATATATATGCTGATCTAATATGGGTGGAGCGAAAGTTTGCTGAATTTTTCAGAAACAATAATTGAAGAATTGTTGTACTTTTAGATGTTCCAAAAACTAATGTCGACGTTCTGTCACAAGAAAAGTCTCAGTACAATTACAAACAGTGCAGAAACCTAACAGAAACAATCAACATCAAAAATGTATTGTTTGCGGATGGTTTTATCATTCTGTGGTCGATCGACTATGAAAGTCAAGGTACAAACCTTGGCTTGACAAATTAAACTTGAAACTTTCGGAGTAAGAAGAAGCGAATGCTACTATCTTAATCGCATCCATTCACTCCTGACTCTATAATTTGATGTTCTTTGACAGGTAACTGTTGACGTTTGTATGCTTGGTGAGTTCTACCGTTCCCTTAACTTACGGGAGTGTACAACGGAAGCTTAATCCGGCTGAATCTGTGCTTGGCGTGCACCCAGCAAGCACCACTACTTATTATGGGTGATTTGGACCTACCTAAGCTCCATTTCATGGATGGTCACCTTCCACAAACGCTCAAATTAAACTTTGAACAGCTATTAGATTCAGTCCCCTTATTCAACCATGTTCACGAATACTCGAGGCGAAATGTCTCTGGCTGCCTTTGCGATGTGGATTTGTTTAAAATTCGGAAGAGCAATCCATCGAAGCGATTTCATTCAAGACTAGATCAGTAATTGCGTTCGATTAGTAAAGTAATGAAGCGCAATTGTGCAACCAGAATGAGACAACTCGCAGGGAAGTTATATTGACACCGATTGTAACACTCATGCAGATTAAAAATGGGCAGACTGATAGCATCAGCTCTGATTTGCAAAGGAGCGAACTGTTAGCATTTGTGATACAGAATATTGACAAAAAACAAGCACATAGTTTCCAACAGATACGAGTATGAGCATCGCTTCCTTGTCCTTATCAGAGCCATCAAGTGGATGGCGATCGAGCGTGCATAATGGATGCTACATAAAACTAAAATTACTCGTTCAAATGGATAAAAATTTTGTATGAATCTTAACGACGTAATTTCACTTATTCAAGAGGAACAGGAAGCTCACCAAATGATGCTGCTACAAAAAATGAGATGCAAACCTAGTTACTTTGCAAAATAGAAGTAAAAGCCAGACCAAGTATACTCGCTGTCCATAATGCTTGAAGACTCATTTAAACTTCTCAAGAAAAAAAAACCAAATGCTCCCGCGAATCATTACTCTAATTTTTAATGCCAAAAGATCAATAACACTTTATTAGCGTTCAAGCGACTTACAAATTGAGAGAAATATTATTAAATCGGGAGATAATCACAAACTGAATGTTAGAAAATTCACATCACACCGCGTATCCTCAAACCTAGCTATAACCCGCATGGTTAACCGTTTTTTAGCCTTATCAAATATCCCTACCTTCATGAAGCAGTTCCATGAGAAGTCCATTACTATTTCACTCATTTTCGATGGTGTCAGTCATTCTGATGCTGGGAATTATCGTCCCATGACACAGTTGCCGTTGGTTGCGAAGGATATGGTGCGTATAGTCTCAAGTAACATAGTCGCCCAATTAGAAACGAAATTTTTGTTCGAAATCGCAACATAGATTTCGAACACACAGCTTCTGTTGCATGATTCTTCATGTGGCATTAGACGAATGAAGTATGAGTTGAATAAAGGTGACTACGTTCACTCTCGTTGCTTGGGGACATCGACAGATATAGTTAGTGCCAATGATAATTTCGTTTTACAAGAACGAATCAATTAACATTCTCTGTATGAACCGAAAACGAGTGTTTCATTTTTGAATTTAATTGAGAGCTACCAGGACATTTGAAAGGTAGAACGAAACACGCTTCTGATTTGTGTGAACATGGAAACAGCACCCTGTAGCCGTGTTCTTGTGCCCAATCACCTAGCCTTTCGACGCATCGAAGTTCAAGGAAACGGTTTAGCACTCACGTAACATGCTAGCAGGTTTGCGGGATCTGAGTTTTCATTCCAGAAACAGGGTTTATTACTTTAAACAATACACATGAGAAAATTCTCTTCTTTCGTTTACCACACACCGCATATTTTACAGAGTGTTATTTCACGACTTCAACACAATCAGTAAATCTATACAAGCTACTCTCTACTCGCAGTAGTTAAGAATATGCTCGGTATAACATCTTAAAATCGATTGTTAGTAAGTATTCTAAAGCAGCGTGCTTGTTAGAAAGGAGGTAGTGGTTTTTATTTGCAAGCAATTTAGAATTGCGCTTATTTTAGTACAGAAATATTGCAGAAAATTCATCTACAGGAATAAAGCGGCTTTGTTCTAAGAATTCAACAGTCTCGAGGTTTTATACAGCTGTTTATAAACGTGTAAAAATATATCTTGCCATTTATTTTTATTGACTGTGCAACGTTTCATTGAGAAAAGCCCAAACGTGTACAGCGCTATACAATATACGCATAAAGTTTCAATGAGATCTAATTTTAATGCAATTTATGCGTTTTGGTTGAAAGAACAATTTAATTCCGCGTGTGTAATCGTGTGAATGTTATTAGTGAAAATGTGTTCATAAGAAATTTCATCCGAGACCGTGTGTAGTCTGAATCGTAATGAAAGTAAGCATGTGCAAAAACTTGAAATAAAAACTTTTATTCAATTAATAAAATTTAAGTCAGCGGCCTTACAATTTCAAATGTCAAATAGTTCCAGATAAATCTCATCCGGGCTAAGTAAAATTTTCGATAAGGGTATTATTAAGAGATTAAGATTACTGCTATGCGTCGGGAGATTGGGAGCAGGTTTTAATAGAGCACTTGGCGCATGTAGCCAAATTCATTGTTTTTGTATGAAATAGTTATGCTTCTTCAAATTCAGCTACGCACGATGCTGCTCTGTTCACTGTTAGGCTTTTGTAAATAATCATGTCACGATTTAAAAAGCTTCAGATGAATCTTCTCGTGAAACGCAATTCTATTTTCAACCAAGGATTCAAGGATTCAAGGATTTATGGTTAAAAAAGTTAATACTTTACATCACCACAGGATTACGGTATAAATAAAACATCATAATTACAATAGTATAATAGCAATAAAGAATATCAAATGAAAGGCTCACGAATGATGTTCGTTTTCATGTGCAAGTCCAATTTCGCTTTAAAAATCGCTACGCAAGTAGAGTCTACCACATGTTGGGGTAGGGAATTCCAAAGAAATATAGCTCGTACGGCGAAAAAATGGCGCCGAACTTGGAACATAAAGGGATAAGGTGTGTCCGCGTGTCACTTTTCCATCACATACATCAATCAAGTGTTTTAGTGGATGTCCTTCGGTAGACAATTCTATAGGTCAGAATAATATCGCGTCGTATCCTTCTTTGGGTAAAGTCACATAGACTCTGACATCGCAGTCTTTCGGTATACGGAACATTGCGAAGACCCATTACTAACTTTGTTGCTATATGATAGATTTTATGGAAGAGAGCAATATCTTTTCGCAGCCAAGGAGCCCAGACCTCTACCGCATACTTCATCGTAGGGCGAAGGTAGACATTCATTATCCTTGGTAACGTTACCAGAGAGAATCTTCCAAATGTTCTTCGAACGATACCTAACCATCTGTTGGCCCGTCGATATATATTCTGGCAGTGCACTGTGATCTTCAGGTTACCGCTATTCCACACTCCAAGATCTTTTTCTAACGAGCTCCATGCTAGGTTTTCAGTTCCCAATCGATATGTCCGAGAAACATTCTTGCCAAGATGGAGCATCTTACATTTCTGTATGTTGAATGACATGTCATTCATGACCGCCCAATTCGAAACGCTGTCCAAATCCATTTGTAGTTTCTCAAAATCCTCTGCAGAACTAATCGGCGTCCAAATTTTCATATCATCTGCGAACAGGACAATTTTAGAATATATGAGGGGGTAAATCGTTTATGTATAACAGAAATAGGAGCGGGCCAAACACAGATCCTTGTGGGACTCCACTCGTGGTTTTGAACGTTTGTGATAGCACTCCGTTAATTTTAACTCGGGCGTCGCAATATGACAGATAGTCACACAGCCATGAGAGGAGTGGTTCACATATTCCTGAACGCATCAGTTTTTAAAAAAAGCAGATGATGATTGACTCTGCCAAAAGCCTTCGAAAAAACCTGAGCACATCCGGTGTAATGCCATCCGCTCCTGGGGATTTTCTTACATTTAGTTTCAGCAAATGACTTGCGACAATCACTGGATTTATTGAAATATCACACAAAGTATCAATTCCTGTTTCGATTGAATACTCAGAACGTTACACTAAAACCTTTGGCACGAACACTTTAGAATAGTAAATTGCCAGAGCATTTGCGGTTTCCAGCGATGATTCAGTGAGTTTTTCACCATTCTGGATTTGAAAAATACCTGGTTTGACTTTCGCTTTCGCATTCATAATTTTGTCTAGTAACTTAGGGTTGCGTTCCATTTTTGACAGGAGCATCAATTGGCGCGCTTCCTTATCCTCTCGAATAAGTGCAGTCACTTTGTTGTGTAACATACGGAAATGTCGCCAAGAAGTAGACTTTATGTTGCACCCACGCTGCTCGCTTCGCTGCTATCCACTTTTTTGTTCTGCTGCGGACAACAAAACGAAGTTCATGTACGCACCTTTTCTGAACGATCTGCGAGTTCTAGTCTATCTTCAGTTTCAGAAAACCTACAAGTTCAATTCATTGCGAGTCAGGGCTTATGTTGTCCGCCTGATAATGCGGAATCTGCACGAGCGATTTACGACGGTAACTAATTCAGGCATGCATAGTCCACGTCTATGCAAGCATGCATGTATTATCGTAGTTATATGTTAACTGAAAAAACGTGGATTGTGTTAAGTAAGCTCAGCTTGCTGGTTGCAATCATGTAGATGATTTCAGATATCTAGAATTCCAAACACAAAAATCTTTCTTTGATATAACAATTGATTGGAATATGTTTGGGACCGATCGTGTATTCATCATTGAAAGAAATTTGTGTGCAATCGGTTAGAACAGTTTTTGATACGTTTCACTTCTGACACAGAAGCTTCATCGAAAAAAGTGTATGTTTTCCATAGTTGTATTTAAAGATCGCTAAACCAATGGTGATTACAATAACCAATAATTTGCAGAGTCAGATATCATGTAGTGAAAAGTAAATAAAATACAAATTTTTTGTTAATTTCTGGAAAATCAAATTTCAAATCAATGGTTTCATTACCTCAATGTGCACACAATCGCCCTCTAATCACATGTCGGAACAAACTCAGAATTATGGTCTGAGAAGTCGAAAAATATTGTCCTTCCGAAACATTTTGTTATTGAGGTAATTAAAAAGCAGCATGTAACTCAATTACATATTATTTAACTTATTCGAAGTTCTACATGTTCTGCATGCTAGGAACGAGTGAGAACTATTGTGTATCTCTGTTATTCGAAATGAGACATTGCTTTCTTTTTTACCTTTGTTCGAATTGATAAACAGACTGCAAATCGGTCATGAGGGTTTCCATTGATGCCTGCATTCTGAAGCCACAATATTCGTTAATCTATTTTAATAATCAATTCAATGTTGAAAAAGAATTCGAGTTTAATTGAGTTCATAGAGCGAACTACGCTGCGAGTTTGGAGGTTGTGACTATTAAAACATATTGTTTATACAAGCGTCTTGAGCGCGTGACCAGAAATGAATCTGAGATTCTGTATCTGAACGTCGTGGTTCGTTGTTCGTTGTACGAACCCATTTGAAAAGTGGTTCTCAAATAGTTCCTCTATGGTTATTCATATTTACGTTTGATGAATATATACTTTCCATTGCGGAGCCACAAGATTTCGATTACGGGGCGATTCAGCGCGTTTTTTATTCCAGTGATCTAATGTCAGGAAGAGGTGGACATCTCACATCTGTAAATCGAAGCTGTGAATTTCGGGTATATATTATGAAACAAGCAGACCCAGAATCTTGATCGCGAAGTCCCTATTTGTCTTTTTTGCGAGAAGATCCTTGTACTACTCCATAGACTGAATATGTTCTTAAAGTTCTGATCTTTTGTTTCCGGTGAACAAATACAGTCTTCACATTTATTTTTCGTCAAATGTTTTCACTGAATAACCTATCACCTTGATCGGTTTGTGGACTGAGCCTATTTAAATAAACTTTCATTACAGAGTGGTTAAAGAATAATTCATTCTTGTTTCCTGCATCAACCCTTTAATCGCTGTATGTTTTATGGAAAAGCATCAATCGTATTGAAATAAGTAAGTGCCATATTCGCGAATTATTGAATTGATTTTTTTAAAAAAACAGTAATACGTTACAGAATTTGCTTTTAAGCCTATTTGGACGAACTGACCAATCAATTCACGGCGATGCTTCATGGATGTTTTCTGTGCTCCCAATTAATAGTATCGTATATTTACACGTCAACACTCCAGCTTGCATATCACACACACTGGTAACCTCAGGACATAATTATAGAGTACAAAATTCTGTGTAAAGACAAGTAATTCAATTTTCATCAGATCAGCAGTTGGAAGATCAATATCACCGCTTGAAACGTTTGTTTCTCGAATTAAAGCAACAGTTCACATTGCGCGAAAATGGTTAGAACAATTGTATATTTTATCACGTGAAAATAATGACAACTTTTATGTTTTTTTCTGTTATTTTCTATGTTCGCTGACTTCTCCATGCAAGTACAATGTACTTCTGGCGGTAGAAGAATTGAATCGACATGAACGGCTCGTGGGTGTATCGAGTCCAATACGAGCCTGTCAAAATGACACACTGCCAAACCGGTCCGAAAGATTTGTTCAGAAAATCTTGGAAATCTTCGGTAACTTTTCCCATTTGCTCTTCAGATGCATTTTTCGCAAGCTCATCAAACTTTTTCATAATCTTTTCTTGTTTCACCCAAGTCATTGGACAACTAATGATTTTGATGCCTTCAACAGTTGGTTGGGCTTCTGGTGGTTGGGTTTCTTGCATTTGTCGTTCTTTCTTTTCTTCCTCACTGCAAGTAGAAAAGGTCAACGTAATTTCGTTGATGCACAACTGTTTACACCCCTATGTTATGAAAAAAAAGATTTTTGTCCATTGTCTTCATTCCCAAGCCTTAATAGTTATAAAATGATATTTCCGAATACTTGGTTACACTATGTGGTCGAAAATGGGTTAGTAAATGCTTTCTGATCGGTGAGTGACATAATTTGCGGACAGAACGGCTGGAATTATTAGGTTCTTTAAAATCCTCATGAAAATCCTGTCATTGCAGACTAAGTTTTGAGGATTTGAATGACTTACATGCTACCCAATGTAATAAAATAAACGAATGCTATCAAAATTTTATCCAAATACCAAAGTAGCATTTTCAACTTTAGCTTTTAAATATGCAAAAATAAAACAGCGGATAGACGTTCGAATTCCAGACAAAAAGTTCAGGATCCAATCCTACTGGATTGCTTACTTCGGGAAATACCACAAACCCCAATCTTACTCATTTCAGGCGTTAAAAGGGTGCCAAGAACTAATTGAAAAATTACTACAAGAGGTTAGCTTATCAAATCATCAGCTATAGCGTTTTGTGCTAAATAAATCAATGCAATGTGGGATCGATGCCTATCAAGGAATAAAATCACAAGATTAATCGAGAATACTAACCAAAATACAGTCCATATTAGTGTAGTTCGTTTTAAAGAAAGAAACTCACATCTCCGCCACAGGTAAGTTCAGTCCGCGACAAAATTCTGCCAATGAAATTTTTCCATCTCTGTCTGTATCAAATCGTTTCAACCAGGCCTATATTAAAGAAAAAATATATTTCACTCTTTGAAAAAACCAGACGGAAATGTTGATTTCACTTTCGTCATAAGTAGTGACTTACATCCACATGTTTCTTATCAATTTTGTATTTGTTACAATGCTGCTCGAGTTCCTCTCGGCTGACTAGATTGTCTTGATTCTTGTCCAAGTACATGAAAATGCACATCATTCGTTCGACATCATGCAATTTACCAGATTCTTCACCTGCCTTTGCCATTGCTGTGGTTACCACACTAGCGTAATCGGAAAGAATTTGTCGATATATATGCTAGCTATACATGTGTTTCACATGATGTGTGCTCATCGTGCTTAACATGCGAGCAGCGAATACTTCACTGAACTGGAGGGGCTGATACAACCTCATCATATTGATCTTTTGAACAGAATCGACTACAACGGATGTCTGCGATACGATAAAAGTGTATGCCAAGATTTGCAACGATATCGATCTGAATTATGCATACATTCTCGTGGCAATCACACATGCAAATTACAACTGCAACTTGCGGATAATTATGTAACAAGTTTTTCCGATTCATTAGTTTGCGCAAATAATTTAGGCATTCGATTCACAGCTATTTTTAACCCATCAGATTGTTGATACAATTGACCAATTCCAATAAAAACGCTAACATTTATTTATAATAAATTTTGTAAGTTCTCGATGAATTTAACACGATGTTATTAAACATAAAATTGATTTTTTTAAAGATGCCTTTATGAAAAATGACATGTAACCGTTTAGTTTTCAACCAAAACTATTAACTCAATTGCAATGCCTCAATTCGCTGAAGCCAAACAGTACACACGACATTTTGTTTTCCTCATTTTATTTATTTGTTTATTTTGTTTGCTCATTCAATCGATGTACTTGCTCAAACCCAAAGTACGTCTGGAATTTTATTTTTCAAAGCGGTTAGCATTGACATAAATATTCAGTTTATAATACGTTTTATGCGCTTAAAATACACGGTGATATACACCACACCATACACAAGAGTTCATTGGATTACGTAAACCGTTGAAAAAACAGACAACCTGTGGTAATCTGAACGTGTCTATTTTCTTCGGAATCACTCATTTTCTGCCTGACCGTAATTCGAAACAATCAAATATATTAGACTGGCTCCATCGGGATAACACATGAGTCCCAAATACCCCATGATATAAAAAATCAAAACACCACATTCAAACCTTTCTTGTGTGTGAATAAAGTGATTTGCGCGTAAAGAAGACATCGTGCAATCACTTTTGACTTTCAAGCAATCCAAAGAATAATTGAACACAAAGTAGAACGTGATCATTAAAGTAGTTTTCTTCTTCTACTGGAGAGGTATCTTAGCTTGAAGAAAATGATGAGATTGAACTAAGCACTTTTAAGATTATTAATTTTGTTCTGTAAGACAGATTCCAAGACCATAATGATTGCATAACTATCAATAATGATCTTGGTGCCAGATATTCGTGCTTAGTATGCATAAACGATTGAAACGTATGGAATAAAAAACATGTTATTCTATATTCTTTGTTAGACTGATGAACCATACAAAGAATGTGCTAATATCTCCTTGCAAGAAAAAAATTCAAGATACAGACAATTATGGTGAAGAAAGCACATAACATCACGTTTACCACAGCATAGTAAATATTTGTTCATGAAAAAGAAATAGCACATAATCATGTTATGCCATGTATAGTCCAGTTAAATAATTTTCATGAGTTAATAAGCAGGTATAGTCAAATCGTTTGGCAATAAATACGCGTCCGAATTTCGAATAAATGTTTTTCTAGCCGTATATTAATTCTACTTTTTTGAATAGGTTGTTAGTTATTTCTCCGAATAGTTTTGACAGATATTACACATGGGTGTAGTTGAGAGATGTAGAGCTGTGGCAGTTTGGGAACCGGTTCGATTCATATTCACTGCAAACCTCGTCTCCGCTTTGCCATCTCTGTCAAATCAAATTTATCATGCTATTGAAATCAAAAACAGACGGAATTTCGTGATTTTAGTTATATAGTGCGAAGACAGCCGGGTTCTAGAGAATTGACTCTATGTGGATTTTAAACAAAGACGTCGTCTTTTGTGTTTGGCGAAGGTAATGAAAGGTCACTTTCACACGAATGGGTTTGGCTTAAAGATTTTCATTAAGGTAGCCTTAGCCGTCTAAAAATTGGTCGGGCCGGTCTTCGTGACACCTTGTGATGAATAGTGTAAACGCATGAAAAGATACCTTCCGCTTACCCTCAGTGGCCCGTGTTAACCAATGACAATTTTAATGAGATAAAATGCTTTGCAATTGTAAATCTCATCGTGAGAAGAATTTACTCTCAATCGTCTATTGTGAAAATGTTTAATCCATTCACTTCAAACTAAATGAAGCGTGTGCTGGCGTTAGCTTTCTATCGAGATCACGTGGGTATCGGATTAACCAGCAGATCAGCCGTATGCTCCATGTTGCTTCTAACAAAACTGGACAGAATCTGACACTCGGAATGGCCACCTAGTGATGCAAGCGTTGTTGAATACCTAACCTTATACACCGGATGTACGGTGGTGTAATTATCCCCATTAATTAGGCACCAAAATCCGTTTTTGTATGTTTTACATCATTAGGTGGAGGGAGTGAGATCAGATTTAGTAAGCGTCGAAACAGCGATAAAATAGTAAACAAAGGTGCATTGAAATAGCAAGGTAAATTGGGTATTAGAGTACTATTATATATTGGTCGTTCATAAGCGTTTGTTCAGGAATTACTTTATGATTAGAAATTTTAAAACCGTGTTTTTTAAGCGAACGCCAAACTCAACAGTCTCATTCAAGTATACCTTTGTTTATACCCTCGAGTTTTAAATATACTGTGAAAATTCAAAACGAGCGAATATAAAACACACATGTTATCTGTTTTAAATTAAAATAGTAATTTCAACACGATGCTTGTATAAATTTCCGGGGTCGAACATGCAACACAACTCTTATTTCCCGCAAGGTATACTATATATAGATTTACTTAAACATATTCTCAAAAATATCTGTCTTGAAAACAGTGTATACCCCAATAATATCTAGAACGAAGTGTAAGTCATATTTAATAGCGTACCATCTACAAATATTTCTTTGGAACATTAAATGGTAATGGACTCACATGAAAATAATTGACCCGTTTTTTCTGAATACTGTATCTCAGTAGTAACAGCTTTCTTAAATTCGTGAACTATGTCTGTAACCTACACGACTTTGAAGGCGGTTCGTGATTAGGGGTATCTAAATCACGAACTAATTGTAGCAATAAAGGCCCTGTTTTCTATCGGAAGCGATTTGAGAGCACAGTAAAAACCGGCATTGGTATGGCAAACTTTAACTGAATACTAATCCTTGTGAGAATCGAAGATATTTTATTGATTATTTGGCTACTCGTGAGTAGAATCGTTTTCAAATTCTTTAACTAGGTGCATATGTACAATAACTTTAAATATATTTAAATGTTGGGTTTGTTTTAATAAATGTCGTCATCTTCATACAAGGGAGGCACAAATAAAACAAAGAAGAATTTATGTTTATCGATCCTAACGCAGGTACATAAATTCGCACCACTACAATATTATTGTTTATTGATATTTGAAGCGATTGGGACCGCTATATTAATTTAATTTATATTCTCAGGCGCCAAAACCGAGTCTCTTGACGTTTTCTGCTTTATCAATATTTTTGTCGCACCACTTTGGAATTTCTGTTTATGGATTTCCGAGAAATTTTTGTTCATTATTCTCCTTAATATTTTAGGTGAAATTATTGGAGAAAGAATCATTTATATTGAAATCTTTAACAAAGATTTACTCCAACTTGGTTTCGGTTCAATTTTTTTATTAATTTGACGTATTATATCGAACTTCTTTTTATAGGTAAACATTCATTTATATGTTCTTGTTGTTGTTCTTTCCTTGCGGTCGATGTCAACAATAGATGTAGATCATAGGCGCTTGAGGGTTTCGTGCTCCACAGCGTTTCGAATCAGTAAACAGTCCGATGTCTGAGGAACAATCTTTCTTGCGGCGCTCAGAGAGACAGGCAATACTTGGCAGAATGTTGTCGTTTGAACGCTGACGACGTGGCCTACGGTCAGTAGTCGAGAACGGTAGCTCCTCTTTCAGAGCTTGGCGATTAAGTCTTGCATACTGCCTCCAAATTGAGCGGTCAAGAAAAAGTGTTACATAAATTGTAGGGTCTATGCTCAGAGCATTCATACCTATTCGCAAACGTTTTTGTACAACATGTGTGTTAGGCCTAATGGTTGACTTCCGGATTTTAACCGGAAATACCCAACCAGCGTAGGCGGCCTGTCGTAATCGGGTTAACGTGCTCTGGACAACAGCATACAGGTTTTAAAAATATGGAGATCTTGTTCTTCTATAGATGAAACTTTCTAACAAGGATAAAATCAATTTAATATTATGAAGCAGCATTCTGGTGTGACGCAATCATATAAATCTGCAACAACTCAACAGTAATCTAATAACCATCGGCGTTTACATCGTCTACAAAATGCGTTCTGAATGTGGTGCTCAATGGAAAATAACTAGAACAACTGGATATTCAGATATTATTTGATAGCTCAATTGAACGTAATATCTTACTTTGGAAGTTCGCTGTCGAACTTTGTAGAGATTCAAGTCGAAATGTTATATATACCGGAGGTAAATACTGGTTGCAAACTAACGGAAGGGGTGAAAGTGCATTTGATCTCACACAAAATATATGCACAGGCTGGCGTCAAAAACAGCTAAGACACAAACCGAGGGTTAATGTTTTGAATTCTTGATTGATCAGTGTTTCCATAAATCACAAGTCACTGAGCGATCGGATAAGTTTATAAACTGTTCGATAATTACAATTAATTTTGATTAAGCTGAGATGTGTGTAAAACGTCTAGGTACTGCTGAACGTTTTGCTATTACCCAAATATAAACTCTCAAAGTTGAGTTGGGGATTAACTTTAATCCAACCAAAAGATTTCAATTGAGAATTACAAGGCCGGTATTTTGGTTGTAGAATGGATATGACGTTGGGCTTTCCCTACAATGGTACCGTTTCAAATCTCATCTAGTTGTAGTTGTTGGCCTACTTCGGTCGATTTTGACAGTGAAGCTACATCATGAGCGATTGATGCGGTTAGAATGACTAAACTGTTCAATTCGGGAGGAACAACCTCACCCACAGCGATCACAGTGATAAAAAATGGGACAATACAATTGTGAATAGCTAAAATTTCGATCATCTGTGAATGAACTTATTCTATTTTTCCTCTTTGCGGTTAGGCAATTTAAATAAGGTCTTATAGAAATTCGGGCTAGCAATATTTTTGTGACTATGAACTGAAAGTATACTTGAATCGAGGACGACTATTCTTACACAACAGGTCACATTGCATTTTGCATTTAGTCACAGCCAAGTGGGTTATGGAGTTTGAAGCGCACCTACATCGCCTATCGCGGTTTAAACGCAGACGAACACATTTCACTGCTTCCCAACTTGTCCTATGTGAACGAGCGATGAATCGAAATACATAATTCCAACCTATGAATTTTAGCGATAATCATATCAGTATTGTTGAACATAATAAAATGATTTCTGACCGTTAGCTCAACATTTCTTTGTAAATGTTTTATAGAACTGAAATCAATCTTTGTATGTACTTGAATTTCAATCTAGAAAAAACTTAGAACAAATAGCTTCTTGACAGGTCTGTCACTTATGTTGCATTATGGAAAATGTTACACTCATGGATCATGTAATGAATATTTTCATCAATCCAGAGAAGTAAATTCAAGCAACCTCAACCACGCAATGGATTTCCAAAATTAAAATATTCGATTCTATAGGTTTTATAATCTTATGATTATTACCATAAGACGTGATGTTTCGACGCGAGCTAAACCCGGTATTATGTAATCCTTTGAATGCGATCGAAACATGCGTTTATAAAAAAACGCAACGCTATTCAGACCCCAGCTTTGAGATATTGAAACGACTCGAGTTTAGATGCGGTTTCACGTGTTCGTCAATTTTCGATTCAAGCACCACACAAACTTGGCTCAAAGAGCAACACCTCCAGACCCAATCACAACGTGATTCCAATCAATCCACACACACACACATGACTTCTAGCACACGAATATTAAATCGATGCATTAGAATATTTTGTAAATAAATTTTGTTTCGATTGTGCGGCACAATATTCGCAAGAACAATGGACGATAATGCATCGGATTTGGAGAAAATGATTGAACTTTTCGATTCAATCGATGTGAATACAGATGGCGTGGTAGATTTGAATGAATTACGCAAAGCGTGTGAAGAAAACAAGTTGAAAATGGATGACGTTGATGTAAGCATCACTGATGATGTTTTTTCATGGTGCCTAGCCGATTTGAAGTATGCGTGAGCTAATCGCCATTGTAATTAGTACTATTCACCATGCTTTTTACCTACCGAACTAATTATGATCTAAATACTGTGGAAGATGAAAAGACGTGTGAATTTCAAACAGAAGGTCCGCTATTCGAATCAGGCCTTATTAGCACATTAACGCGATTAAATATTCTTTCTCACATAACGCGATGTGAATTCAAACGCCACATCTTAGCATCATGTCTAGTAGGTAAATTAACATCACGTGTACACTGTTGTGCTAACATAACCGAATAGTTAGTTAGCAACGGCCCGAAATGCACCAACGACCTTATCAAGGATTCAAGGATTCAAGGATTTATGTTTAAACAGTTAATACTTTACAACACCACAGGATTACGGTTTGAATTAAAATGTGAAAAGCAACCGCAAACATGTTATGGGGTAATTTTGGCCCACTTATTTCTTTTCTGTAAGCGAGTTTTTACACGAGAACTAAAATAGTTTTCACTAAATATTTTTGCGTGTTTGAAATCGAACTGTTTGTGAGCAGGAATTTTGCATTATATGCTTGCAAATCACAAGCGAGCGTTTTCTGATGACATGGAAATAAGTTAGCTCACTTACCGGTGAAACGAGAGGTTATTACGACATGAACTTATCGCCAAGGATTAATTTCAGGTTACTAAAGAAATTGCAGACAGCACTACATTTACTTATTTTTCTTTTTTTTGTTTCAACATTTTGTTTCGACGTACAATCAATTCCAAATAGAAAATAGCTTGAAATCAAGAATATCTCGCTAGTTAACTCCCAGAATATACACGGAAACAATTACTGTGAAATGCGTTGCATAGCCAGGACATCCATTTGCTCACATTCCCAACACGGTTGACCCCGTGCTGATTGACCAAACCATATGGGGATAACAATTTTTGGTTTTATCGCGTCTGCAGACCAAACCAACGGAAGGCATTATATTGCTCACATTCAAGCAAACAGCCCGAATCCGTTAATGAAATGAAAATGTGTGCAAGGTTAACAGCAGGATACGCAGGCAGCTTCTGTGCCTTTTAACGCCTAGCCCGAACTCGCTCTGCGGTTCTCTGTTTAGAAACACTGCTTCGTTACGAGAACCATGTTTACAAGTAGCTTCAAAGTGAAAACCTCGTGTCTTAAAGCATTTAAAAGTTCCTTATGTTCGAATATGTTATCAGGCTGAGTGCAAGACCGGCCATAATGTTGCCATACTATTCTTGACGAATTAATGGTGAACGAAGCTGATCATTCTTACAAAGTGTGACCTCTGTGAATTTTAAGGTAGTGAACCTCAATGGACTTGGTAGATTCACTCCAAAATACGTCAAAGTAATAGAACGGTTCTAACGGTAATTCAACGTTTTAATTTGATTGATTTAGTGAAGGATTTCGAATAAATATTACACATGTGTTTAAATGACACAATGCGCTCCACTAGTGGAGATTATTGTCAGATGGGTGACTGGCAGTCGAATTCATCCACATTTCTTAAAACTATTCATTTTTTTGTTTTTTTATCGACAGAAATGGTTATCCAAATACGATGCCAATAAAGACAAGAAAATTACAGCCGATGAATTCTATGAAGGTCTCGGTTTGAACAATGTTGAAATGTGAGTTCAATTACAAAAGTTAAACCAAGTAACGTGGATACTTTTGAATTGTTTGAAGCAACACCACTACCGCCACTAATGCAATGTGTTGCACATATTACCCACACGCATAAAGCTGTTAGCAATGTAGAGAAATTTGAGTGCAATAGGTTAGAACAGGTTTTGTAGGTTTACATCTGACACAGAATCTTCGTCAGACCAAGGGTGATAGTCAGGACAGGGAACATGACTATGTAATAGTCAACCCACCACCCCTGATTTGACCTTGGCGCTAAACAGCCTGTGTGTCACGCCTCGTAGACAGTGTCAACCGATGTTGACCGTGTGGATGCACACCACTGATCCTGGTTATGCCTACGAGATGTGGCGCACCTTAGGTTTACTATAGGCTGTTTAGTGGTAAGGTCACGTTCCCTGTCCTGACTACCACACTTGGTTTGACGATGCTTCTGTGTCAGAAGTAAACCTACAAAACCTGCAATAACCGATTGCACTCAAATTTCTTTGCATTATGAATACACGATCTGTCACAAACATTATCTAAAACAATTGTTAAACTATGCATTTCAAGACACAACAGAAGACGATATAATTTAAATAAAAATTCACAGCAATCAAAGGTGGAAGCCGGAGTTTGGGAAAAACTTTGACGAGATATATTTACTGATAAATCATTGTTGACATGCGAGGTACATTTTTATAAATGTGAAACTATATTTCGCTATATGTTTGAAGCTTAATGAAGTGATGGCTTGTGACTATTTGTCGTCATAGGTTTGAGACAGAAAGTTAAGTTTCAGTGAGCCATGTGCCAGTGGAATCGTGACAAACAATGTTAAGCTTTGAAGCCACTGTTTAATAGGGTTCGTACAACGAACCACGGTGTTGAAACACAGAATCACAGTGATTCCTGATCAGGCGCTCGAGGCGCTGATGATGACCAAAGTAATTAATTGAATTCAATTAATGCCATCGTTAAAAGTTGGATATAAGTAAATTAGTTAATCACATAAGACTCAGATTTTATAGTATTTGAAGTTTTCCGACTTTGTCTTGTTGGCATATTTGCTGTCATTTTGACGAACAACACCTATTAATTCCTCAGAGAGTTAGTTTTCAACGTATGTATAAATGAAATTCGTTAATACTAATAACACCTTAACACACGAAACTGATGATAAAGGACAAGAAAATGTTTATGGTAGCAATTATTATTATTATTATCCTAAGATGTGGGCACCACAATATAAGTGATTAAATTGTCGTGTTGCACCAGTTGATAAAATAATGTGAGAAATTGCATGCCTTTCACATATATTGTCCTATATATAATACGCTCACGAAAAACAAATGTAAAACGTTGCAGTTCAGAATAGAAAAGTTTTTGTTCTAGATAGTAAACAATAATCTCAATCGGCTTTCCATCGTACGTATAAATCCTAGCGGATTCTGTGATGTCGTGAAAACAATGCATAAAATTTTATACAAAATAAAATATATAAACTTGCTTTTTATCAAGTATCAAGCTTTTCAGCTAGTAATCTTCATCCATAGACACGAATGTGATATATCCTACCTCGTAACTCCAAATTTATATTCAATACAAGAATTAACAGAACATCGGCATTTTTATTACAAAACAATCGATGGATTGTGGAGGCATTGTTTTTTCGAGCGAAAACAGTTATATGAAAATTGTGCCTTTTCTGCTGTGTAAATTATATTCAATCAATCGCTGTAATTTCAGACGGATCATTTGCAATTGCACTTAAAGAAAGATTTCTTGCTGTTTGTAATTTGTAATTCAAGCTGTGAGATTCACTCAATTTAAACCTGATATATCAACCCGCTGAATGCAAACTTTAGAAGAACGATACTGCCTGCGTTTAAACGTAACATATTTTATTTCTAAGCTTTGTAATGATTGAATCTTTTTGTAAAAAATTTAAATCCCCAATTAGTTATACTCAGGTTAAATAAACCTGTTAATACAAATAAATAGATTTAAAATTTCATATGAATTTTATATAAACGTGGAGCGATCCAACAAAGGAAAACATTACGCTTTATTCTGGAATAGAGGAATCTTTTTACTGATATCTGGCGGTCGTCAACATTGTCATAACATAGAGGGAGTGGAGGAGTGTGTCCCACAAGAGATGTGGGACACAAAGATAATCAGGCTATTTAGAAATAAGGGAGATAAAGGCGACTGATACAATTACCGAGGAATCTCCCATCTGAATGTTTTAGGCAAAGTGTTTGTTAAAGTCTTACAGTTCGGGAATCACGTTTTGGCTGATAGATTTTATTCCAAATCTCAAAGTGGCTTCCGCAGGGAAAAAGCGACAGTTGACATGATATTCTCCCTGAGACAACTTCAAGAAAGGTGTCGGTAACAGCGCTGCTTCGATTGATTTAACAAAGGCATTCGACTACGTCAGCAGGGAGGAACTTTTCAAGATGTTTGATCGGACAGAGCGCCCCCTTGACTGCCCAAACTCTTCTATCCTACCACTCTGGCATAATGGGCTCAGTCCATTTCAGTTCAGAAGCCTTTGAAATTCGCGGAAGTGTCAAACAAGGGAGTGTTCATGCCAACACGCTTTTCGGCCTTTTCATTGCTCTGCATTTGAAGCACTAATTTAGGAAGAAAACAGAAGGAATTTACCCACGCACGCGAAGAGATAGCAAGCCTAACAACCTGAACCGATTGAGAGCACAGACCAAGGCACGAGATGTGCTAATCCTAAACCTGCACTTTGCCGAGGATGCAGCCATTATTGTTCGCACTCAAGAACACCTCCAGTCGCTATCGGACTGTTTTTCGTCAGCATGCAAAGACTTTGGGCTAACAATCAGCATCAGCAAGACCGAAGTCCTTGATCAATTGATCGTATCACCTCGAATCATCGCTGTTGGTAACTGTCAGCTTGAACCAGTACATCATTTCACATATCTTGGTTCAACCATTGCGGATAACCTCTCGCTAGACACGGAGATTGATAAGCGGATTGGCAGAGCAGCTGTCATTCTGTCCCGTTAGAACTCTCGTTTTTGGGGTAACCGCAAGTTGACTGTAAAGAAAAAGATGATGGTAATCTGCGCGTGCCTACTAAATGCTTTACTGTAGGGCAGTGAAACCTTGACCAACCATGCAAGACACGAACGGAAGCCAAATGCTTTCCATCAACGAAGCATCCGTCGTATCTTAAACATATCGTGGATGGACAGAGTGACTAATGCTGAAGTTCTTTCAAAGCTCGTCTACAGAGCATGTTCATGCAACTATAACAATTGGCGACGGGGTGCGGAATAATGTCAGTGCCGATGGAATTTGTACGAGAAGTGCTTAATCAACAGACGCAGATGTTTGGAGAATTAATACAACGAATGACATTCCAGACAATCAACAGTCCAAATTCGGGATAATCAAGTGAGTGTCTACGGCTGGATCCTCTACAAGAACTATTAAACATTTAGCTGAAGTTCTTAGAGAAGGTTGCAGTTCATCAAGTAAACAGTTAAAGTTTGAAAGAATCAAGCGAAAATTCAGCGAAAAACTTCGAAGAAATTCAGTCGTATCCAGAAAATGAAGTTGAATTAGATTCGTTGAAATTGGAAAGGCACACAGTAAATGCTACTGCTAAAGTTGAGTTCCAGTCCCTCGGGAATTATGAGTTACAAACTGAATTTGAATCAGAGTTGCAGTCCGACCCCGACAGAAAGTTAGAAAATATCAGTGAAAAATGTCAGAGTGTGGTGATGTATAAACCTGAATCAGAATTGAGAGCACTACATGCACTGCCTTTAAACTCAGCCGCAGATGCAGTTCAATACAGCAGGAGAATCAATAGAGAATTAGCTGGTAACAGAATACCGAAAATACTTTCCAGTGAGGATCAAGTTTATGTAGAGAACATACGTCACCATCGGAAGTTCTGGATGCCAGAAGGAATGTTTGGGAAAATGGAAAATGGCATATACAAAGTACATCTCAGTCAAGGATGTAGAAATTCTAAGTACACAAAACGACCATCAAACATATTTCCACGAGAAATCCCCATTAAAACAGAAGTTCTACCTGAAAACCTTATCAACCACCCAGCAACGCTTTACCTAAAGCCTTCAGTTTATAAAACCAGAATCCGGCCAAAGATCACCTGCTTAGCAATCGTCCCATGTGTTCATTTTTTTAAAAAAGGGGAGGTGTTGTATAGACGCGTAACAAACTATCGATCAATCATCAATTACGATCGATCGTAAATGCATATTGTGATTATTGTTCAGTGTACAAACATTGTGATATTCATTCATTCGGTCAATACACGAGTTCGAGTTCGGTTGTGTTTTGTCGAACCCACGGCTGGGCCAGTGCAATACCCTTACAGTTATAACCTGGCTGAGGTGGCTTGGCCAGCTCTACAGAATAGAAAATGGTCGTATTCCGAAAGATCTACTCTATGGGGAGCTGCAATCACGAAGTCGACCATTGGGCAGAACGCACTTGCGGTACAAAGACGTTTGCAAAATAGATATGAAAGCACTTGGCATTGAACCCGCGAGTTGGAAAGAACTTGCTCTTGACCGCTCAAATTGGAGACCTTGTTTAAAGCGTCGTCTGCATGCTCAGGAGGAGCAGATACAGCTCTTGGCTGCTGAACGCTGATCACGCCGCCGGCGTGCAAGTGACGCCCTACAACAGAGTTCTGACCATCGTTGCAAGCGCTGCGGGAGAGATTGTTCCTCCCGAATCGGTCTGTTTAATCATTCAAGAAACTTTTGGACATGAAAATTCCTGCGATTGTGATGTACATCCATGGTCGACATCGACCGTAGGAGGCAAACAAACACACATAATTATGTCTGGTCACTAAATGTCAAATCGCTTTACGCTTTTAACGTCCTCTAGGTCGATATCCCTCACTTCGGTGGTACTCGATCCAAAGTTAATCAAGTCTCTCCACATTTCCTGTCCAGTCGTTTATTGTGTTGCGATTTACATCCCGCGAATCAAATGTTCAGCTCTAATTACGCCCGATTACACTGAGGCGAGAGAACGTCAATCATTTATTACGTACAAGACTTAGAATAAGACACATTTATCTTTTCAAGATTAATCTCAAAACAATAAAAGCTATCTGGCTGTTTAGACCGGTAGTCACTTCGATGTGATTTGTCAGACTCTGTTCTACCAACCGCTTACATTCGCATCTACAACGAATCTTTTTGCCTTCAACCTGTTCTCATGCTACTCTTCTGCAACCCAAATTCTTGAAGGCTTGCGATTATTGTCGTCTGATTTTCCGGCGCTTTCTACCGTGGAATTGATCCGATTGGCGGCAGTTTGCATATAATTCGAGAGCTCTTGATTAACATTATCACCCTAATGCACAAACCCTGTACAATATCACTATGTACCCAGTTCATAATTTTTATCCTGTGATTGTTCTCACCTATCACGCATAGTAAGATTCGTCAACTTCCATCACAACGCTTAATACCGGTGTAGACGAAATCGAAGCTTTTTTGGAATTGAATGTGACTGACAATCTCAAATTTTCCAATTAAACTGTAACTCTTCTGATATATTCATTATTCGCATTAAAAACTTGTGTGGTTAAACTAATTTGATTCGCTGAAAATTTGTATTAACGAATAAAGCCTTCTTTTTCTTCTATTTAATCCCAAGCCCCTTAGCAAGAATTATTAACTTGGTCATAATTTAGGCATTATATATCAGTTTCTACATTCCAGTAGATGACCAATGAAAACATGAGTGCACGCTGAAACTATAATGCTGGTCGTGGTTCGTTTAACCCCAGGGTCTTAAAACCAATAATCTTCGAAGGTTTAAAAATCTAACCCTAACTACTGATCAACAATAACATTGAAAATCGCAAAGAGGATGCTGGATGATAACGGAATTCTGTTTTCGAGTTGAACGCATGATTCAAAGTCATTTTTGATTCAAATACGCGTATTTGATTGGGAATTGCGCGTGCAGCGATTAGAATCAAAGCTTCTTATTTCAATTCTATAGAGAATTTATACTTAAGCCCGACTCAATTCAATTAGTGTCTTATGATGAGAACATCATGTTAACTGGTGCCAAAATCTACGTTTTAGTGATGAGAAGCAATCTGTTTCGAGTGCTTCAGCGCTTGACTGTCTCGATATGGAATTTTAGCATATAGTACAAAATTTCAATAAATTTTATGATTTCAAGCGAATAATGATCGTCTCATGTCGATTAGGGAGGTTATCTCATTTCATCTTCAAGCTTTGGAATGGCAGATACTGTTCTCAAACGCTGAACTAGAACACGCCTTCTGCGCGCAACTATCGCCAATCGGCCGAATACTGTCTATTGCTGTGAGCGCTGCGAGAGATAATGTTTCTTACGAATCAGAATATTTATTCATTTGAGACGCTGTAGAGCGTGTAACCGTCATGCGTTGGTGAACTACATCCATACTCTTCCATCGAAAGATTAAATAAACTGAATCTACGATATATTCTTCTCCACACTTTCCGAATTTTTTCATAAAATATAAATAGGCTGTTTTTATGGAAAGACATCTTGCTTAAAAATGTTAGCATTGAAAAGATGAAAGAGGTAGTAAATCCTAGATAGTCCTGTATTCATGATTGAAAATTTGATTCACACTTTATTGCATAATAAGGTACCAGTTGATGCTAATTTTATGAATAAACTCCAAATTCGAGCTCAACAGTAGGAACTTGATTATAAGAAAGATGTCCAAAAAGCGATTTGGAACTATATGCTAAAATTATCCATTCTGTTTAGGCGAATAAACGAGAACAAGCGCAGAGTGGAGAATATTAAATCATGTCCAACTTTGGACCCAAGCATAGTCGTATTGCAAAGCACCTTTTCTGCCATGAAACAATCGCAAGTCAGCGACAAGTTCATCGAACTTCTGAAAGAAACCAATCGCGATGTGAGGCAGTTGGAACGGGTCAGTGGACAAATGAAATACTACTTAGACCAACGATTTGGCCGTGCTTGGCACGTTATCATATTGGTCGGTGTTTTCGGGGCTCAGTATTGTCACATACCTTTGATGAGTATGATATTCTCTTGTGGCTCTTTGTATTGTTTGTTGTGGCGTACCCCAGGGGGCAGATCTTTGTTATCATCAAACGCGAAATAACTAAATGTTCATAAAACTCGTCAAATCCATGAATGTACTTGTTCAAATATAATCTTACCCAATTATCAAAGTTATCTCAGATATATTTCTATGTCAGCGAACGCACATAGTGTTCATTCAATTTAACTCTATTCCCAAGCAACGTTTTTATTTTGCAAAGCATTTATCGTTTTGTGTAGGAAAA
The DNA here is from genome assembly GCA_013407085.1 of Atriophallophorus winterbourni. NCBI lineage: Eukaryota > Metazoa > Platyhelminthes > Trematoda > Plagiorchiida > Microphallidae > Atriophallophorus > Atriophallophorus winterbourni. Next base: position 51,812 of record JACCGJ010000025.1, read on the forward strand.
TCGATAAAGAAGAAAGAAAACTGGAGAATACCCAAGGTTATCCAACAGTTGACCCACAAATACGGATTTTTAAAAGCACCATGTCCATGGCAAAGCAATCTCAAGTTACCGATAAATTTATCGAACTTGTCAAAGAAATCGGTGATGATCCTGCAAAAATGGAAAAAGTCACCGCAGAGATGAAGAAGTACATGGAACGCCGTTTTCACAGAGTATGGCACGTGGTTGTGGTCATTGGTTCCTACTGGATTAACTATTGTCACGAACCTCTGATGACCTTGCAGTTTATGTACGGTCCATTTCACTGCTTGATTTGGCGTACACCAACCAAGTGGTGAATGAAACGGGCAAGGCAAACATGCATGTAAATTGATGTTCCCTCCCAAAAAGAACTGTGGTCTACAGATAATCTAATACAAGAAAACTTATGCTTGAATCAGATGAATAAAATGTTGTGTAATGTGCTGAAATTTCGCTGATTTTGATTAAAGTGCCCTCAATCACTTGAAGCATTATTGTTGCATCAACATCATTTCATCATTTCACAGATGAGATGTAACAAATTTCGAAACATGTGATCGTTTTCATTGTATCGAAGCCGTCAAAATTCTAAGAAACTTTTATTACCACTCGAGACAAGATGCATGTTATGAGGCAGTTTATTGTTTCGGTTTTTGTCATTCCGGGAGTTTTGAAAAGTAATTTTTGTTTAGCTTCGTAGGGATTTTTACTATCACGTAAATTCAAAACAATGAAATCTGCATCCACATAAACTGAAACTTCGATGCTTTAAATAACTTGACATTGTTTTTATAATTCAGTAATAAGCGTACCCGCTGAACGTGTTAATTTTTCCATCTACAAATTTTAATCATTCGTGGATTATTTTTCAAAACTATTAGGTAATGGAATAAGGTTTATTGCCGTTTTCTGAACGAATTTTGTACCTGAAAGCTGGGAGTAAATTAACCGTGGGAGGTACACCATCAATTGTTCATTCTGATGCGTTGTGAATAATTTTCTCACCATTTGCACGCAGTGGTCAAGCGTTTAATCCATTAATATTAATGCTATTACGGCATGGCAAATGATCATATTTGAACCTATGCGCCAATTTAACATTGACGTCACTGAGAGAACGTCTAATTTTGAGGGACTGAGGATGAACGCTCTAAAAATTAATGAACGGAAACAAATATTCAGTCTTTTGTTGTGTATACTAACGACCATTGTAGTGGTATTTTAAGGCTACACCTTAAACAATATCCTATAAATAATGGCGGGAATAATAAACCATTGTGTACTTGAAGTTCACAGCGGAATTAGCTAAGTACGAAGTTAAAATAACAAGCATTATAAACGCTAGTTTTCCACACATCGACATCCTTACGGTTTCGCAATATCGGTACATATTATGATACCCTTACGTTCAGTGTGTCATAAAAACTTACGATTTGGTATTCCCTGTATTTCAAGCCACGTAATTAAAAGTTTGTTTTGCATGTAATGGATGTGAATACTCAAAAATAATCATATGCCACTTATTGGGATTAGACTCAAGACTAAATTAAGGTGATAAATATGCCCGGGATATACTGAAAGATATAAGATGAACATCAGAAAAAACTATTAATAGCGAATGACCATTACCGTGGCAACTAATGAACAGCATTTCATTTAAACGCACATTTTCAATGTGTTCAAGCG
>JACCGJ010000025.1:54518-86034 GCA_013407085.1 Atriophallophorus winterbourni
GAGGCTGCCGAAGTTCTTGCAGGTTACTACTGCAAAGTTTTTTGCCCCAAGGAATCAGTGCATCTTACGCTGCATTCGATTGGCTTTTCCAATGAAATACTAAATGGAATCTCAATAAACAATGAGTGTGTCATGCTCAAACTTCTTCGTTTGAATACCGCAAAGTCACCAGGAGCAGATGGAATCACTCCTTTTATCCTCAAACGATGCGCATCCCCATTGTGTGGTCCACTCAGCACATTATTCCAAATTTCGCTCGAAAATAGTATCGTTCCCGCGGAATGGAAATCTGGTATCATCACACCAATCTACAAGGGCGGGAGTCGGTCTGACGCTGCGAACTATAGACCAGTTACGTTGTTGCCAGTAATTTCTAAAGTGCTAGAGAGTTTAGTAGCGGAAAAGATCACCCATCACCTCGAAAACAATAGACTGCTTGCGACTGAACAGCACGGTTTCCGGAAACATCACTCATGTCTATCTAACCTCTTGCTCACCTTAAACGACTGGACTGAGTGTGTGGACAATGGTTACTCCATCCACGCATGCTTTTTAGACATGTCAAAGGCTTTCGACCGATTTTGTTTTTGATCTACGCAAACGACATTTCCGAGCGTGTTAAATGCAAGATTATGTTATTTGCAGACGATATAAAGCTTTGGAGAAGCATACGTACAAATGATGACTGTGAAACTTTGCAGAAGGATCTAAACACATTGCACGATTGGTCCTTGAGAAACAAACTACCATTCAACTTCCAAAAGTGCAAGGTTTTAAACATTGGAAAGACTGTTAATTACAACTACACTCTTGGGTCCCACCAACTCGTCTGGACAACTGAAGAGAAGGATTTGGGTGTTTGGACAAGTTCAAGTCTGAAGACTTCACTGCAGTGCAAAGCGGCATACAAAAAGGAGTCACAAGTATTGGCGGTATTGAGACGAATTTTCGGCAGATTCTCCAATCAGTCGGTGCTCCGTATCATGAACACCTATCTGAGACCAGCGATGGAGTACGCTGTTCAGGCTTGGTCACCCTGGCTTCAGAAAGACATCAATCTTCTGCAGCGTATTTACCACCGAACCACAAAGCTTGTACCCGGACTAGCTGCTAAACCATATGAAGAACGTTTGAGGAGTCTCAATCTTTTCGACTTTCGCTGTCGTCGAATAAGAGGTGACCTCATACTGATGTACAATATTATGCACGTCCCTAACCATCCCTTGTTCAAACTTTTTCACACGCTCGCCACCCCGTGCCAGTCGGAAACATGAACTTTCAGTGCTTAATCCCACTTCAAGACTGAACTGTCGAATATATTCGTATGCTGTACGTGTAAGTTTCACATGGAACACCCTCCCTCCACTGTTACACACTCAGCCAACCTGGATATTTTTAAAGCTAATTTGGACAAACACTTGAGAGACAACCCAAACTTTGATACGATTTACACTACATGAGTTTTCCTGTTCGTCTTTTAATTGTATATACCTCATAACTCCATCCTATGCTTATTGTTAAGCTAAATGCTTTTTAGACCATTACAACTTTGAATCACTTTGAACTATTCGATATCCCACACCTCGGTGGTACTCGATCCAAAGTTAATCAAGTCTCTCCACATTTCCTGTCCAGTCGTTTATTGTGTTGCGATTTACATCCCGCGAATCGTATGTTCAGCTTTAATTACGCCCGATTACATTGATGCGAGAGAACGTCAATCATTTATTACGTACAAGACTTAGAATAAGACACATTTATCTTTTCAAGATTAATCTCAAAACAATAAAAGACATCTGGCTATTTAGACCGGTAGTCACTTCGATGTGATTTGTCAGACTATGTTCTACCAACCGCTTACATTCGCATCTACAACGAAACTTTTTGCCTTCAACCTGTTCTCATGCTACTCTTCTGCAACCCGAATTCTTGAAGGCTTGCGATTATTGTCGTCTGATTTTCCGGCGCTTTCTACCGTGGAATTGATCCGATTGGCGGCAGTTTGCATATAATTCGAGAGCTCTTGATTAACATTATCACCCTAATGCACAAACCCTGTACAATATCACTATGTACCCAGTTCATAATTTTTATCCTGTGATTGTTCTCACCTATCACGTATAGTAAGATTCGTCAACTTCCATCACAACGCTTAATACCGGTGTAGACGAAATCGAAGCTTTTTTGGAATTGAATGTGACTGACAATCTCAAATTTTCCAATTAAACTTTAAGTCTTCTGTTATATCCATTATTCGCATTAAAAACTTGTGTGGTTAAATTTATTTGATTCGCTGAAAATTTGTATTAACGAATAAAGCCTTCTTCTTCTTCTATTTAATCCCAAGCCCCTTAGCAAGAATTATTAACTTGGTCATAATTTAGGCATTATATATCAGTTTCTACATTCCAGTAGATGGCCAATGAAAACATGAGTGCACGCTGAAACTATAATGTTGGTCGTAGTTCGTTTAACCCCAGGGTCTTAAAACCAATAATCTTCGAAGGTTTAAAAATCTAACCCTAACTACTGATCAACAATAACATTGAAAATCGCAAAGAGGATGCTGGATGATAACAGAATTCTGTTTTCGAGTTGAACGCATGATTCAAAGCCATTTTTGATTCAAATACGCGTATTTGATTGGAAATTGCGCGTGCAGCGATCAGAATCAAAGCTTCTTATTTCAATTCTATAGAGAATCTTACTTAAGCTTGACTCAATTTAATTAGTGTCTTATGATGAGAACATCATGGTAACTGGTGCCAAAATCTACGTTTTAGTGATGAGTAGCAATCTGTTTGGAGTGCTTCAGCGCTTGACTGTCTCGATATGGAATTTTGGCATATAGTACAAAATTTCAATAAATTTTATGATTTCAAGCGAATAATGATCGTCTCATGTCGATTAGGGAGGTTATCTCATTTCATCTTCAAGCTTTGGAATGGCTGATACTGCTCTCAAACGCTGAACTAGAATACGCCTTCTGCGCGCAACTGTTGCCAATCGGCCGAATACTGTCTATTGCTGTGAGCGCTGCGAGAGATAATGTTTCTTACGAATCAGAATATTTATTCATTTGAGACGCTGTAGAGCGTGTAACCGTCATGCGTTGGTGAACTACATCCATACTCTTCCATCGAAAGATTAAATAAACTGAATCTACAATATATTCTTCTCCACACTTTCCGAATTTTTTCATAAAATATAAATAGGCTGTTTTTATGGAAAGACATCTTGCTTAAAAATGTTAGCATTGAAAAGATGAAAGAGGTAGTAAATCCTAGATAGTCTTGTATTCATGATTGAAAATTTGATTCACACTTTATTGCATAATAAGGTACCAGTTGATGCTAATTTTATGAATAAACTCCAAATTCTAGCTCAACAGTAGGAACTTGATTATAAGAAAGATTTCCAAAAAGCGATTTGGAACTATATGCTAAAATTATTCATTCTGTTTAGGCGAATAAACGAGAATAAGCGCAGAGTGGAGAATATTAAATCATGTCCAACTTTGGACCCAAGCATAGTCGTATTGCAAAGCACCTTTTCTGCCATGAAACAATCGCAAGTCAGCGACAAGTTCATCGAACTTTTGAAAGAAACCAATCGCGATGTGAGGCAGTTGGAACGGGTCAGTGGACAAATGAAATACTACTTAGACCAACGATTTGGCCGTGCTTGGCACGTTATCATATTGGTCGGTGTTTTCGGGGCTCAGTATTGTCACATACCTTTGATGAGTATGATATTCTCTTGTGGCTCTTTGTATTGTTTGTTGTGGCGTACCCCAGGGGGCAGATCTTTGTTATAGTCAAACACGAAATAACTAAATGTTCATAAAACTCGTCAAATCCATAAATGTACTTGTTCAAATATAATCTTACCCAATTATCAAAGTTATCTCAGATGATTCCTATGTCAGCGAACGCACATAGTGTTTATTCAATTTAACTTAATTCCCAAGCAACGTTTTTATTTTGCAAAGCATTTATCGTTTTGTGTAGGAAAATCGATAAAGAAGAAAGAAAACTGGAGAATACCCAAGGTTATCCAACAGTTGACCCACAAATACGGATTTTAAAAAGCACCATGTCCATGGCAAAGCAATCTCAAGTTACCGATAAATTTATCGAACTTGTCAAAGAAATCGGTAATGATCCTGCAAAAATGGAAAAAGTCACCGCAGAGATGAAGAAGTACATGGAACGCCGTTTTCACAGAGTATGGCACGTGGTTGTGGTCATTGGTTCCTACTGGATTAACTATTGTCACGAACCTCTGATGACCTTGCAGTTTATGTACGGTCCATTTCACTGCTTGATTTGGCGTACACCAACCAAGTGGTGAATGAAACGGGCAAGGCAAACATGCATGTAAATTGATGTTCCCTCCCAAAGAGAACTGTGGTCTACAGATAATCTAATACAAGAAAACTTATGCTTGAATCAGATGAATAAAATGTTGTGTAATGTGCTGAAATTTCGCTGATTTTGATTAAAGTGCCCTTAATCACTTGAAGCATTATTGTTGCATCAACATCATTTCATCATTTCACAGATGAGATGTAAACAAATTTCGAAACATGTGATCGTTTTCATTGTATCGAAGCCGTCAAAATTCTAAGAAACTTTTATTACCACTCGAGACAAGATGCATGTTATAAGGCAGTTTATTGTTTCGGTTTTTGTCATTCCGGAAGTTTTGAAAAATAATTTTTGTTTAGCTTCGTAGGGATTTTTACTATCACGTAAATTCAAAACAATGAAATCTGCATCCACATAAACTCAAACTTCGATGCTTTAAATAACTTGACATTGTTTTTATAATTCAGTAATAAGCGTACCCGCTGAACGTGTTAATTTTTTTCCGGGGGGGAAGGAATGGGGGAGAGCAGTATTAGAGGGAAAGAGAAAAGTGATGGTGGAATTAACCCAACGAAATGGGAAGCGAAGAGATGAAATTAGGGGAGTGGGGGGTATAAGTGGGAAGTGGGCGGGGGGGGTGTGTGGAAGGGGGGGGGGATGGGAGAGGGGGAGAAGGATTGGGGAGTGGGGCATATGGAGGAGGGGTAGAGGTGAGGGAAAAGAAAGTACGGGAAATTGGCAAGCTAGGGGAGGGCGCAAAACTTAGGGTTGAGGAGGAAGGATGAGTTGTGATGAGAGGAGAAAGGATAGAATCGACATGCGCAGGGCAAGGAATAGGGGAAGGAAAATGGTGAAGGAAGGAGTGGAAGAAAGGGTAGAAAGGGGAAAATGAATAACAAGAAGTTGGAGAGAGCCATCTTCAAATTTTAATCATTCGTGATTAATTTTCAAAACGAGTAGGTAATGGAATAAGTTTCTGCCCTTTTTTCGAGCGAAGTTTGTACTTCTCTGAAGCTTGGAGTAATTACCCGTGGGAGGACCCCATCAATTGTTCATTCTCAATTGCTGTTGGTGGATAATTTTCCTCACCATTTGCACGTAGCGGTCAAGCGTTTAATCCATGTTTGATATACATGCTATTACGGCATGGCAAATGTTCGACTGATCACATTTAAACCTATGCGCCGATTAAACACTTGACGTCACTGAGAGAACGTCTAATTTTGAGGGACTGAGGATGAACGCCCTAAACATCAATGAACGGAAACAAGCATTCAGTCTTTTGCTGTGTATACTAACGATTATTGTAGTGGTATTTTAAGGCTACACCTTAAACAATATCCTATAAATAATGGCGGGAATAATAAACCATTGTATACTTGAAGTTCACAGCGGAATTAGCGAAGTACGAAGTTAAAATAACAAGCATTATAAACTCTAGTTTTCCACACATTGACATCCCTACGGTTTCGCAATATCGGTACATATTATGTTACCCTTTCGTTCAGTGTGTCATAAAAACTTACGATTTGGTATTCCCTGTATTTCAAGCCGCGTAATTAAAAGTTTGTTTTGCATGTAATGGATGTGAATACTCAAAAATAATCATATGCCACTTATTGGGATTAGACTCAAGTCTAAATTAAGGTGATAAATATGCCCGAGATATACTGAAAGATATAAGATGAACATCAGAAAGAAACTATTAATAGCGAATGACCATTACCGTGGCAACTAATGAACAGCATTTCATTAAAACTCACATTTTCAATGTGTTAGAGCGCTAGATGCAAAACAAACTGCAACAGCTGAAATCAATTTGAAAACATCCACACAGTCATTGTAAAATGATTGTTGACTAAATGTTGCTAGAAATTTTGGAAAGGGCGTATCGAATGGGAAGAAAATCAATTGATTTTTCGTATTTTCTCGATATTCTTTCTTGAGAAAGCAACCTGTCATGATTGTAAGTAACAATTGCCAATGCGGATTTCATTATTTTAAATCAAGTGGCTGTTTTGTGCTTAGGCTATAAGTACTGCCAACAATCAATAATATTCGGAAATACATACCATACATGAGTAAATTTGGGCATGCGAGAACACTCACAAGGAAAAAAAGCAAAATGTGGATCGCCGTGTTATCGGATCTTTCACGCAGGCTAGCCACGATATGGTTAAACACATCAGATGCAACGTACCAGAGCTTCATTTCATTAGTGAACATCTTTAGAGCCAAGGTTAGTCAATTGGGTTCATGTGACGCGACTCGTAAAAAGTAAAAATATTGGTGCTCATATATATGGGTGGGACATATATCTTAATTGAGTTGTACCGAGCCGGATAACTAGCACTTACTCTAATATGGAGAAACTGGATCAGGCCTCTTCGGGATGTAGTAAAACGGTAAAACGGTATATGCATAGCCGCAATACCGGAGCTTTAATCAGTTTCGACATTTTAAAGTCACATAACTTTGTATAAACAAATCACTTCCTTATAACGCAACCATTAGTCAAATTGTTGGGCACATATCGCAGTGAGGATGGTTAATTTGGGTTTAAACAATGCTTTTCGAATGTGTGCTCTAAGCGCGCTCGAAATACACGTTGGCTTTATGTTGAATTGGGACACAACACTAAATTTAATGTCGAATCTGAAACATTTTTCATTCAATACGGCAAATCAACAATGAATATTGAAAAGCGAGAAAACTTCCTGAGGACAGCAAACAGCAAATCACTGTTGGTGGTGTGTGAGTGCGTGTAAGTGTGCAACACCAAAAATTGGTCGTTTTGATTACTTTTTCTACAAATAATCATTGTTACTCTCGAGTTCGAAACAGTGCTTCTTTGTATTTACTAAGAATAAGGTAGATGGTCTTATAATAGTTAATTTTCAGGTGATGGAATAGATATTATACTCTCCGCCCTTTCATTCCAACACAGTTAAGTTTGAAATAGTGACAATAAATACCGTGGGAAAGATCATATGCAGTGGCGACTCAAATGGCCGTTCTTAGATATTCGAGCATCAGAGTGAGGTTGCTACGTCGAGTAATGTCATGAATATATTAGATGTGAAGAAGGAATGAAATCACTTTGTGAACTTTCCAAATTCTAGACAATTTTTAAAACTTGGAGTAAATGTTCGGGGTAATGCCACTTAAAAATCGATTGCTAAATTGGTGCTCTTGGGATTCTCAGAAATTCAAGTGAGTTAAAAAGCAATTGTTCATTATGGTTACATTTATATTAGAATGAGCCAACTCTATCGCTATGCACTCATCGTATTGTGGACAGAAGAAAATCAATAAATGCTTCCTTTGTTGTTTCTTAGTATGACTAAAATGGGACTCAGCTTCAAGGTGAAACAGACGACACAAGATATCAAACCCCGATTTTTTCCATTCGATTCCACAATGTCAAGCTTGAAGCAACGTCGAATTATCTCGAAATTCATTGAACTATATCACGCTTGTGGCGAAAAACCGCGGCAAATGAATGAGATTTGTTCGCGGATGCAACAGTTCCTGAATGTTCGATTTGGTCGAGTGTGGCATTTGGTAATCGTTTCAGGAATGTACTGGTTGGACTTGTCACATGATCCGTCACATATGATTGCGTTCAATTACGAAGGCTACTTTTGCATGTTCTGGTGTACTGCGAAATAGCTGTGTTTCGCCAATATGTATTTTGTAATTGAACGCTACAAGTAGTTAGCAGAAATATATGTCAAAATCCCAAACCAAGCGATTTTCATTTCAGCTAAAATTTGGTTATAAATAGGATAAACTATTTCGAAGTAACAATATAAAATGTTGAAAAATAGGAATACGAAACTTTGACTGTTGTCATCTTTCACACCTTACAAAAATCATCATCAAACTAAACAAAGCAAAATTAAATACTAACGAACATGTGTGTGCTATATGGCTATCACGACTCTTATTTACATCACGTAGTCGTATATATAGTAATTATGCACTGCAACAACGCTTCACCAATGTATCGAGGAATCAACAGGCAATCTCAATGTGGAAAAACATGACCTTTGCGTGAAAACAAATTCACAGTGCTTTCTGGTCACTTTGTCCATCCACGATATGTTTAAGTTACGACGGATGCCTCATAGATGGGAAGTATTCAGCGGCACCATATCTGTATCAAATTGTGCATATATATATATTTATATATTATATATATATATTATATATATATATATATATATATATATATATATATGCACAATCTGATACAGATATGGTGCCGCTCCGCCAAGGCGGAATCACGAATAAGGGATTGATTTGCCCTCGCATCCCGGGGCTGTCTCCGGACAGGCTTTCGGCGTTCTTCGATTCTAGTGTGAATTTCCCTGGAGGTCTGTCCTATGTAAACACCCGAACAGTCCTCACAGTTGATTCTGTCTATGCTGTTCGTAACGTAAAATAATGGTGTCTTATCCTTGAGGTGCATCAGAACCGAACGGATAGTTTTCCCTTTCTTATAAGTTACGCGTATGGCCGTCTGGTTCAAGGTTCTACGTATCTCTTCAGATTTGTATTTTACATACGGTATACAAACGGTATCCCGCCAATTTTTCTCCGATTATTCTGACGGGTATTTTAGCTTTATCAATTGACGTTTTACAAAACGTTTCTGTGTCAGATGGGAAACGTCACCCAAAACTGCTCCAACCGATTGCACTCAAATTTCTTTGCATTATGAATATACGATCGTTCCCAAACATATTCCAATCGACTGTTATGATTGTGTTCTGCAGCATTTGATGAACCCAATTGGAATCTAGTCGTCACCAGGTGCCTTCCCATTTCAACAACATTTTCAAGGGCATGCGGTAAAACCGTACTGTCCCTAAAGTAGAGAAAGGAGAAGTACTCTACCCATCTTTCCAACTGCTAAATTTTGTCCACAATCGGGTTACCAGATATAGACTTAATGTGAACGTTTTAAGTTTTTTTGGACCAATGGCTCATACATACCGTGAAAATTTAGAGTATCCGCAGTATTTTGGACACTGAGACTAATTTCAGTTTTGTAATCATTTGCACATCCTCTTGCAGTGTGTTGGACCTTATTTCTAGCTGCTCTTAGAAGTTGTCACTTTTCATTTGTTGGCATACCTTTGTACTACACGAATGCTGATCGTTTCTCGTCCAAAAAAGCAGTCATCTCAGAAGCCTATGATTTGAACCAGTCGCTCGTTCGAGCTTTCTTCGGACCGAAAGTGGAAAGTGCGACTCGGCATATGCAGCTTTTTAGCAATTCCTAATTTTCCGATGCTGATTCGAGTGTGGTTGTGTTGTTGAACTCGACTGTGAAGGCTTTTGCAAATCGCGCAGCTATATTAGGTTCGCACATGCGGTGAAATATCGATTGGGGAAACTTCAGTTTCGCACAAACCAGTGAATGGTCAGTGTCGCAGTCTGCGCTTTGATATGATATCGTAAGGAGACTGTTTTTCCAATAGTCGTAATCTGCACTAACTCTGGTATTGAAATCACGTAATACAACTACACAGTTATTGTTGCACGTTTTTGAGGACTTTTGTGAGGTTATGATTAGAAGCGGATTTTAGCAGGCGTCACAGATAGCGTCGGTGCATAGACGTTGACCAACGTAATGGTACCAGTAATCCACTTCAGATTTATAGTGCAAACACGTTCACTCCCGCTGCTGATTGGTTCTACCGCATTTAGTAGGCTGTTTCGTGAGGCAAACCCAGCTCCACGCAGTCGAGACTCATCAGAGACCCCTCCCTTCCAAAATGTGTCATCACTTTCTGTTAGCATACCGGTGTCTGGTTATCTAGTCTCTTGCGGTGCAGCCATGTCGACCTTGAATTTTCTCAGCTATTGTTAATCATAGCTGATTCTCTTACGCCTCTGATATTCGAGACATTGTCATGAAACCCTTTGTACATGGATCGGACGTTCCTGGTACACAGTTTAAGAGCTGATCATTGTTGTTTAGAAATTTGTTTCGCTGGTGCGAATAAATACAGTCTGCTTGTCGGTTGATTCCTAACCCCCGTTCGCCCTTTGAGGATAGCAGACCGTGGAGAGACGGCACCATATTGACTGGGGGCTTCCCAGACTGAGGCGTGCAGAAATCGTTCAATAAGAATTTGAAATCTCTACAAGCTTTGGAAGCAGCTTTAGGCGCTGAACTCTACGCCAGTCGAGCTATAGCTTTTAACCTGTATCTGCTGCTTCCCGTGTTATTATCCATAGAAGTGGAATGGAGTGTCCTCTCCGTTCATATGTACGCCAGGGCAGTTCAATATGAAAAGCTGGCTGTTGCCCAAGCAGCAAGTGCTCTTTCTCTACGACACCACTGGAACCAAAGTAACAGCTAGACTGAAAAGTTTGAACAACAATGCCATCGCAGAATTTGGTAGGACGAGGTTGAATACAACTCCGGACTGTCTAACGTCATTCCGGCTCCAGATTTTTCCGCGAGGTTGACTCCTGAATTCTTTTCCATGATTGGATGTAGCTACAAGACAGTGGAGGTTTAGGATAAGCATCTTTCTTCCCCAAGCTGAATCGCCTTCATGGACCTACGAGCTCCACCTACCCGCAGCGAGCTGGATTTGATGCGCCAGTCAGCTAGGCATCTGACCCGATGTCAAAACTTCCAAAAGCAATTTCTAAAGTTTGGCGAACACTATTTTAACAACATCCAAGCATAGAGCTAAGAATGTTTTCCATTTATTGCTTGACAGTGTATGCGGTCAACCCTTGAGACATCAGAAGCTAGAAAGCTTTCGTGCAGGAGCAGCATCAGCATATGTACAGTGATTTTTGCCTACATAATCGGTAACGCTGGAACATAATCCAGAAATGTTCACGAAGATGACCACCGATCAACAACTGGAATAGAACGACAAAATCGACAGTGTGGGCAAACGTTGTTTTATTACGAACGCTAACGAGCTGAAAAATATGCAACCATTATTTACAAGGAACGGAAAAATGCGAAGGTTCTTCATTATATATGATTACTCCCAATTATAAACGGATTTCGCTCATTAGTAACTAATAATGAACCCATGAGTTTGTTACCTATGAGTTCTAAACAAATTGCGCGCCTTGATATTTGAGAACCAATTAAAAAATTTAAATTTCTAGTTGCTTTTAGAAAATGGCATGTATTCGGATAGAATCATTCTTGTTGATCCATTATATTATTTATGCGATGCAACCGAATTGGGGAAGTTGCTTGTCACCGTCACATTTCCGAAGAATTTGATCGAGTTAAACATTCATTAATTCTGAGATAGCTTAAACTACGTGGAATCGCTGGATGGCTGTGGACTTGGCCTAGGAACTACCAGGCAGCCGTACTATTCTGATGTTTATTGACCATGAAATATGAGGTTTCTATCGAAACCACTATTGCGATTCTCCAAGGCTCAGTTCGGGTCGGAGTCAATACGGTAGACGAACTTGCTCGCTATAACATATACTTTTTTGATAAAATAGAGATCTGGACTTGTATCTGTAGCATTTTCATCATAGCAAGAGCTTGATACATTTTACTGCTTGCAATTGAACTGAATGTATTCGAAGATAAAATGTGCAAGCTTTAAAGTGGTAAGACGATGAATTTACTTAGAAATTGTAACGGGCTTGCAATCGTTCAGTACATCTATATTGTGCGGCTAGCAGTGTGGTAAATTGCTTGGCCGCAGGTAGTGATCTACATGCTGAAACACGCTGGAGTCTCACTGCCATTTCGATTTCGATTTTCCAATATTTTTCTAGGCCGGGGCAACCTTAGCCCATGTGCGGACTCTGACGGTATGTCACTTTGACTGGATCAAGATTGTGTTTTCATACCATACATAAATTCAGAAATGGACCCGCATGGCTTTATAAAAGATCAGTGTATGGGCATGCGTTTGTTTGACATCTTTATTTCAAACATACGCATCTCAAACGAATAATGACGTTTTGTGAACCAGTATTTTGAGAAATTTCAGCTCAAAAAACCGCTAAATTATGAATACACACATGAAATCAGTCATAAAATGTGATGTGCGGAAATAGCCATCATGTATCAAGGACAATATAAACCTAATGCACCGAATTTTAAGCCCATCGGCGAATCTAGCGCCCTGCTAACATAACAAAACGCCGAGAGAAAGTATAGCGTATTGAAATTTGTTTGATATTGCCATAAATGATTTATAATAGAGCATATCCTATTGCGCAAACTTCTTCAGATAACATACCAAGTTCTGCTGAGCTCTGTACACGGAATGGGAATCAAAACTTTCATAATCATGAATAATCGCTAGTGGTACCCAATAACCGTATAAAATTTGGATGTTTATACTTGGTTGCGTCTGTTTTCCATAGAACACCTTACATGTGATTATCACTCACTCAAATAACCTGCATGAATATCAAGCTTTTTTCAAATCATTTTTCCGAATCTTTATTCACAGCGTAATCTATTTCGTGCAAATGTCTTGACGTTTGTCCTAACTTTCATTATCACTATTCTATTGTTATTGCTAAGCAAATTGCTTTTCTGACAAATCTGTGCATTGAATCACCTTGAATATCCAACTTGGAGAACGAAACACCTATTCTAAATAAATTTTAAATACGTCGCCTCAACGGGACGCTAAAATATGAGCTATATCTGCAAACACATCTACACATAAAATTTACGTTGGAAAACAAAAATCCTTTTAGACATCAATTGAAAGAACCGACGAACAAAAAAACAGGTTTTAAGACATCTATCGTTCAATAACTTTCGATATTGTTTTCGAACTACGCAATAGAAATCTACAAATAAAATCTAAGAAATAAACGTCGTCATACTTTATTGGTAAACTTGATTTCCCAAAACGGAATTGACCACTCTAGTTATTCTAATTCTCGATGCGAATAATAATGGCAGCAATTAGTGTATGAAAGAAGAATGAAGATAACCGAAAGCAAACTCCGAAGCTAAGTCGATAATTACATATAATCATGACTGAAAATTTAGTTTAGTACTGATTCGATATTGTCTGAGTTTGAAATGGTGAAAATGCTTAGTGTTAAAGCACTATGTATGAGTAAATACCATTTGATTTTACTTGGTTATGATGAGGTGTTTGACTTCAATACGCATAAATCATGGATGCTTCGTGTTCACTCCTATGGCTTTAACTTCACCCCACTTGCATAATGCGGCCTTCGTTTCTAGTCTGAAGGAACATCGTAACAGCCATCACATGAAGAGTAAAATAACAGTAGTAGAGTATAAATAAATGGGATGTAAAGTATACATAACGAAAATTAGCTCACGCAAGTGGCATGGTCATTAATGTTATCGCTAACAGCGATGGAAAACCGATATTCCACGTTAATAAATATACGAACTACTCAAACGTTGAAAGTAGTCATTTGTTTAATTTAATATTCAATAATTTGTGATTTCCTGGACGCATTCACTTAACGTGCTGAATAGATTATACTAATAGCTGAAACAATTCAAGAAAATCTTTTTCATTTCACATTGAGTTTGTTAAATTCTACCGATTGCATTGTTTATACTTTAACGCTGTTTGGAATCATCCCTGTCTGCCCGCTCAATGTTATGATTTTGAAATTCGACAGCAATTAACCAAATTCAAAACCCTAGGTGAGAACATCATAGACGTTTCATAGATGCTATTATAACAGCGCAATCAGCCAAAATATTGACAATGCTTATCATCTACCTTATGTTCATATTTTCGCTCTAGTAATGAATGGTTTCACCGCCATAGAAAATAATTTATTTGCCCTAGAAAAAATATAAAACAGCGTGACCTATTTTTCAAACATTTGATCCATAATATATTCTGCATGCCTATTCCTTAATCAGTTTTGTTTACAGACACTAGTTAGACAAATGGAAATGGTACAATTCAGAAATTGCTCAAACACTTAAAAATTAAGTCCATCATTGCTATCACACATTAAATAACGAAAAACTATGTCGAGTAGCAAGTAATGTGTTGCTCACATCCCCCACATTTACACACCACTACTGGTCACTGGCTTTTTGCCGTCATCAGTTCGAAGCAGTAATATTCGTTTCAGTGAGACTTGAAACAGTGGATAAGTGGTGAACAATGTTATACTTGAATGTCACTGTTCTATCGAGTATAGTCCACAAAAAATTTCAATGCGACATTATTTTAGCAGAGAATGATGAAGTATATGAAAACTTGGAAATAATTTCTCCCAAACCACTTAATTTCATTTGATGCTATTCGGTGTTTCAGAGAGCTGATTAAAACAATTGATATAGCTTGTCTCTTTAGAATTTATGTTAGCAATAATCGTTGATAAACGTAAAGCCCAATCTCGCCATAAAATCGCATCTTCGTGCTAGTGTGTGCATCCAATGAACAAACACACGTGGTTGCACAAACCGACCTTGACATTAACCAATGAATTATGCGTTATGGTGTCGAATCTGGATTAACGACACACACCGGTCTAGACAAGTTTAATCCTGTGTGGTACGTTCGACTACTTGAACGAGTTGCTTATTTCGTACCCTCTGCCAATTCTGATCAAAATGGCACAAAAAATCAATGATATGGAAAAAGTGGTCCTAAAATTTTTGGAGTTAGACGACAAAGATACAGATTTCGTGAACAAAGATGAGTTGCTAGAAGCATGCAAACAAGAGAAGATTGATGAGAATATTATCAAAGTGAGTCTTTGACGATTTCAAAGTTAAGAGTGTTGACTAAAGTATATTGTGTCGAACGGATTTCTAATTTCAATAATGCTACAATAATTAGGTTTACTATTTCCACCTCAACGTTGGATCATGCTGATGATAAGAAGATCGAGTGAACCAAGCATTTAGCGACCAGTTTTGCATTCGGTATTCAGTAGCCAATTAAATGAAACGAAACCGCACGATAGTCGCGTTTTTCATCCGAATTCACAACAGCCAAAAATCGAATAACTGTCTAATGGTAAATTGATCATTCATACGAAAATTTATTTACATTTCCTTGCTCTATGTCTACTCTATTACCAAACCGTTTCAAGTGAGACGAATTTGTTTAATGCATAATGTTCCTTGCATGTAGCCCAACTACCGAACTATACCTGAAACTGTTATAACCAAGTGACAGTACATGATTAGTTGATCTGAATCAAAACTAAACCTTCAAATTGATGTGTAAATGTTGCATTCTATTCACATAGACTTATAATTATTAGCTTCTCATTCTTGTGAGTTTACTCCTCACGCAGGAGAGTCTCCGCTATGTCGATGCGGACGAGAATGGCCGGATTTCACTTGATGAATTCTGTAATGGTTTGGGACTTCAAGCCTCAGAAATGTGAGTACTTTTGGTCAAATTCGTCCGTGGATTATCATACATGCATACCTCACGTGACAATCTGTGGTTACCGAGAGATTTCCATTTTATCAGGCGCAAAGAACGAGCAGAACGTCGTTATGAAAGACAAGGGGTGGTAGCTCCGATCGATCCTTCAATTTCCATAATCGCCAGCTCGATGTCTCAAGAGAAGCAGCAAACAATCACTGAGAAATATATTCAATTGATGGAGAAGACTACTGGAAAGCCGGAAGATGTGGACAAGGTGGCGAAGGAGTTGAAAACCTTTTTGGACGATAAATATGGTCGAGCTTGGCAGGTGATCATCATGATGGGCTCGTACTGGATGTATTTCTCGCACATGCCACTTTTATCTCTCCAGTTCAGACACAACCAGTACATTGGGCTTGTGTGGCGTACTCCAACTGCCTGAATAAAATATTCGGGACAATTAAGTGATAGCCATTGATCTAAACAAGGGGCTTATAATTTCGTTTATATCTCTGATTATATGTGAAGCGCAGGTTTAATTTGATTAAACAAAGAACGCGTTTTGTAGATATTTTATACAAATACATCACCTATTCTGTATCGTGAGTTCGTGTTCAACCGTATTTTAGCGTGAGGAAGTCAGCTTGATCCAAGTCAAAATGAGTTTTAATTCATAATATATGTTGTGCCGTCAATCTACAGATCCAAATTTAACTACACCAAACCCGTTTTAGGGTCCACTTCATTAGAATATTCATCTAACGGTAAGAACATTCATTCACGATCGCCCAAACACAAGAATACGCCAGTTAATCTGGCATTTAATAAGCGCATGACATATATAGTCGAATTTGTTAACCACAGAGAAAATCCTCAATATGTCTTTGACAGTCGACACCTTGAATCATCATAGGATTTTGCATCAACCAGCGGAGATCGTTTGACTGATCTTGTTGAATTGTGTATCATCCACTGAGACCTTATGCTAGCCAGACAGTGATTTCAACTGCTTATATGTTATTCTTAAGTAATCTAACTTCTTAAGAAATCGCGATTGCTGTTGGGGTCTTTGAGGCGCTTGCCATTGAGCCTTTGTGCGGATGGGTGTTGTTTTTGTAGGCCAGCCGAATAGCGCATTTCAAGCCTCACTCAAGGCTCTCTGTGGTAGTGTTTTTGTTAGCTCTGCATTGTTCACAGTGACATTTGCACGCTGCTCGTGTAATCTACGTTCCGCTGCAGATAGAGTTTTCTGCTCTTTCCCAGTTAAAAGAAGGCGCATCACAGAATGTCTTCAAAGTGAGAGGCCAAGAGCAAGCTCTTACTAATTCGTTACGTCAATTTTCATTGCTTGCGTAATCCGTTATTAAACGGCTTTGTTCAGAAGTGCGGTAAAACCGTAATGTGCCTAGAGTGGATAAAACATCAGTCTTTGCCTCAACATTCTATCTGATGAGATTTGATGATATTCGGTTTAACATTTGGTAAATAAATGATAGGTGTTTCAAGTTTATTTAAACCAGTGGCTCGCTTGATCCCATCATGCACTCCACAGAAGTTCCCATTAAACACAGCTTTTTGAATATCGAGGCTAATTTAAGTCACATACTCATTTGCATTTTGCCTAGAAGTCTGTGGAGCGTATTTATATCTGCTCTTTGAAAGTGAGTTTCCAGGTGTTGGCATTCGTTTGCACATGAGAAATGCTGATTAATTCGGTTTCAAGATATCAGTCAGCATAGAAAATGTTACTTTAAAGTGCTCGTTCGTTCGAGTCGAAAGATCTAGGCTGAGTATGCAAGTTTTTTAAGCGAATTCCAAATTTTAGAGGAAAATCCCAGCGAAATAGTGTAATGTTGCTTGAATCGCACAGCAAGATGATGTTTGTACGTACGACTGACATCGATCATGGGATTACCAGTCCATTTTACGTGGTGAAATATAGTCTGTTGAAACTTCAGTTTTGCACAAACCAATGAATGCTCAGTGTCACAGTCTGCGCTCTGCTATGATCTCGGGAGCATACGCATTCCATATGGTCCAGGTGAAGCCAAGGCTTCGAATGAGGGTGTTTCTACGAGACTGTGTGTCGTGTTTTTGCTTTTAAGAATGTGTTATTGACAAAAAGACATTATCCAATTCCATGTTTTCTACCTACACTGAAATTGCTGAGATATCTTAGTCTATACCCATGATCTGCACCCACCTTGCCACTGAACTCATTCAATATCACGATGCAGTTTGTCCGTTATACCCTTGTAAGGACTGCTGTGAGAGGATGATAATAAGCGGTTTTTAAAGCGATGGCTGCAAAGAGCGTCTGTGCATAAACGTTGACGAATCTAACGGTACAGTACTTTACATAAGATTTAGATTCCGAATCCGTTCGCCTCCACAATTACTTGATTCGAATACTTTTAGTAGGCTGCCTCGCAGAACAAGACTCAATCCATTTTATTGAATGTTCATAGAGATCCCATTCTCTTTTATCAAACGAGTATCTGGTAACCACCTATTGTAAGCCAGCTACGTTTAATTCCCGCCATTTTAGCTCATTGTTAATGACACCTGATTTTCGTGCGGCTTTGATGCTTCGTACGTCGTCATGACTTCCAGATGGCATGGAACGGACGTTCAAATAATCCAGTTTCACAGCTGCTTTTGTGTTAGACGTGTTTTGATGGTCCAGAAAACTTCAGTCTGCTTTTTTATTGGTTTCTCATGAACCCATTAGGATAGCAGACTTGGGTGATCAAAGGTACGCTACAGCAGCTCAATATGGAAAGCTAGCAGTTGTTAATGCAGCAAGTCCATCATTTCAAATACAACATTGGAAGCAAATAAACTCCTAGGCTGGTACATTTGAACAAGGATGTGGTTACAAGAGTTTCCATGACAAAGTTGGTAACAATTACGAAATGTCTAACGCGAGCCCATTTCTGGAGATTTTTGTTCACCTGTTGTTCCCTGAAGCCCTTTCTATAATTGAATATAGTCACGAGGCAGAGGTGGTGTGGAGTGAGGGTTTTTCCCTTCGGTGATAATGGAATGATGATACTACGGTATAGGTTCTAATAACCAGTTCAAGTGTCATTATCAAGCCAGAGATTATTATGAGATAAATTTCAGTAAATTGGTTTAATGAATGCGATCCGATGTGCGTTGTATTCGCCCGTGGTTTGTTCGGTAAAGTCTGTTTTACAGTGGTTTCAAAGCCTAAAATTCCAAACGGTTATTATTGAAATCCCGTTCCTAATATTATGTCATGTATTTTGTCACAGACAACATTCTGAAAAAGACTATTCAAAATTAATTATGCACTATCAAGAAACAGGAGTGTTTCCGAAGTGAGTTTTACTCATTGGCCGATAGAGAGTTGTACTTTGAAGCAGTATATTTAAAAGCAGGATATCAAAGTGAACAATGCCTAAGTTTGTCTTTGAATAAGGCTGGCACAATCACATGTACACAAATGTAGATGGAAATAAAACAATGGACTTGAACAAAATATTCCTATTTGACTTTTTGTGCATCACAACACGATAGAAATCATGCAAATACACTGTGTCCCGAAAATGTATACACTAAAAATAATTGTAAACATGGCTGTAATTGTTGGCGTAATCATTTTGTCGACTATGTAATTTTGTTGGTGAAGATGAAGACTTTTATTTTCAGTGAGATGGAGCACCCCAAAATTAACATATTAGGTCCTTCCTTGATTAGCTCTCGCCATACGTTTTAGGGACACACTGTATGGATCATAGCATACGGATTTTAATAATTTTATTATTTGGCTTCATTCACTCGGGAGTAAGTTTTCGTTGCCATTCGTTGTTCTTTGGTAATTTATCATGCATTCCGGTGAACAGCACGAAATCTCTGGTCGCTCAGAATTTTTTAGTCATTTATTCAGACCGAATTTCGGCGTTTTACGCCGTTAGATGGCGAAATTGAATGCACACGTTTTGCACTGGGCACGCACATCAGTTATAATTGGATCTCATTTCAGCGTGAAATTGTGGTCATTCTCTGTCCTGGTTGCGAGAAACATCAATCCAGAATGATAAACCAACTGAATTTCATTTCAACAAAATAGTGCTTTTCAGAAAGTTTATATAATTAACGTACCTTTATTGCAAAATAACATGAACTATGTCCTAAATCAATGGTATGCACGATTTCCTGACATTAAAGACAGCTTTACGTTTCTTGACCTTTTGTAATCCCGATATATTCTAAATTGAATTTTAAGACTGGAAATCCATGCAAATGATGACTTATCGTTGATACCCATGAGTTCAACGCCATTTACATGTGTGTGGGCATATGTGATTGAAGAGGATTAGTCAACATAAGTTGTGGTGAAGTGTTTTGCGCTCCTCGTCACCGTGATAATTATTAGATTGAATGGATTGATACTACGTTATTTTACTTTTCTGAAACCGGTATTCCGAGCATATACAATGTTACGAAACTTCCAAGAGATCTACACTAGGCTAAGTTGACGACAGGGCAGCCCGCTTTCACGCTGCTAAAGATATGTGAAAAACAGCGTGAACCTGATCTTACTGTCTCCACCTGATGATGGCAAACAGCCAGAAACCGGTAGTATTGTGTATGTGATGTGAGCACCAGAATACATTCGTGTGAAATGTCATTCTTAGGATAATGGAAGAGCGCATTATGCTTACGAGGACAAATGCCGGAGCTTAGACAAATACTGCTCTTTGCAGTGATTACTGTGGGAGAGATTGTTCTTCTCAGCCCATCATGTGGTCAAAAGGAGCAAAAGATGGAATCAGATGAATCCACGTGTGGGTCGTCGACATCAACACATAGTTTCGCCTTTTCTACCACAAAATGTAAGATCGTTGTTTGTGCCTAATAAGTGTTAGTTGTATGATTGAAATTCTCGTTTCATGTTATCGGATTAACATTAGTGAATTGTGAAGTTTAAAGATTTCGTTCGGCTAAATTGGCACAGTTCATCATTGTGTGTTTTACAATTTAGCATCAACCTTACATACGCGATAGGCATAGATAGCAACACACGGCGGATTTATTTTCATGATGCCTGGATACACTATGAACCCAGTCCAGGTTTCGTAGACGTCGAACCTCATTACAGATTAAAAGAGAAATTTTCCGTTGATAGAAACAGTTGCTCCTCATTGCTACAGATATATTTCTGTTATGATAATATTAGCGCAAATGATTTGTGTATTGTCTGGTGGATATGTACATAATGGTATTTCACGTTTTAACAAGCTTCAGGCAATATCCACGTGAGTAGGATAGCAATAAGTTTTGTTGCTTTGTTAAACTTGTTAGTCAACTCAAACTGTGTCAAGATTTCGGTTAGCACATGCAAACACATGAACAACAAATTAATGAAAACAGCCTTCGAAACAACATCAAAAGGCAAATGGAATGATTGAAAGTCGGTTAAGAGAAGCAGTTGCCCAAAATAATATATAGCTCGAGCATTTCGGTTTACAGTGTGCTTAATAAAATCATGATGCGTTAGATTAATGACGTGTGATAATTATATTGATTTATCAGTCACGTAGCGCGACGCACTTATTAATAGGTTATTCACAATATAACGAAGAATAATTATCACAATAAGGCAGCGTATTCGATCACATGATCCCTATGAAGACATTGCAAAAATATTTGAACGTGTGTCTTGTTGTTCGATGGTGAATACAAAGTAAATAGGTTCAAGTGAATGAAGCCTGAAAATACAAAGTGGAAACCTATAGACCCACTATGTATGTAATGAATTGAGATAAATGGAGAACATTGGATCGGATATAGATAGTTCCATTGATTTTACGTGTTATAATTCACTTACTCACATGCCAAAGTAAGTATGATATATATATCAGGATCAGTTAATGAGTTCATTTGAATGCAATTTGAAGTTTAAAGTGAAATACATCTAGCCAAAAGTACTCATTTGCATTCATTTCCATCACGCGTAAACTAAGACCGGTTTCGTGTTGTTTGCACTCATCAGATAGGGTTAATGAAATCAAGATTGGTTTGCTTTTACATCTAGTTAGTTTATTAATTCACCTAGCGCATTCGTTATGAAATGAGATAGATCAACAATGAACTGCGTTGCTGATTATCATACTGACAACTAATGCACGGATTCAACCACGAATGATCGATACCCGCTTTAAGGATGATGGGGGTCATTTTAAACAAACAGCTTATTTCGACACAATTGAGTCAATGCAAACACTTGAGAACCCAGATTTGTAAGTAACAATCTATTATTGACATTTCGTGCAACTGCATAAATATTAAATGAAACATCGGCATTCTTAGTGCGCTGTCTACTATACAATCTGCGAACGGAATTTTTTCGCAAACAAAATCATGACAGCATTTGATCAAGCACAGTACTCATCAAAAGTTAGGAAATCTAAAAATAACTGTATACGTGTTTGAGCTTCCAAATCATAAAAGAAACAAGTGCAATCTACTATCTTTTTACATGTTATGGGGTCAGTGGTGATATCCAACGCGTAATAAAGCATTGTTTAGCTGCATGGCCACGGTAGTTTTCATGATAATAGTTCTTAAACTTGAGACAGATTGTATTGAACCCTTTTGAAAATGTTATCTTTTTGCATACCCGTGAACCTTCAGTGTTGTTACATCCGTTAAATTGTATCGATTTTTCGGCGGTTCTATCTAAGTTCATGCGTGTTTAACGAACAGTATGTTGGATTAGTGATTCAAGTGATTAGCACAATGTCTTTAAACATCAAATGGTCTCATGGTTTTGTCTTGGCACTTCGTTATTGCCAATTATCATTTTTATCTTTGTTGACTGATAAGGAGTTGTGGTACTCTAGATTAATCGGTTCCACCAAGGCATTCTTAGCTTGCACCAATCGTTCTTTTGATGTTTGTTTCCTTCACTAAGTTGTGGTCGTCTTGCTTACCCAGTTCCTTACCTAGCACCATTAGAAAATTTAATTATATGATAGCTGATATTAGTTGCTACGATGGTAATTTTCTTTAAGATTGCATCATACTCTAGCTTTCCATCGTTATCAGACCAAGGTATATGTGATAGCAATCGTGTTTTGTAAGGTCTTTATCATACTTGGAGCACAGGGAACATTACATGCATTCGCTTCAGTGCATGTTAGACAACTAGCTATTAACCAAAACTTAGGATATAGTGTATTTAATTGCGGATAAGTCGTTCGTTGTCAATGTACTAAACGATTATCCTGTAACCAAAAAGTCTCTGACAGATGCAGCCTGACAATTCTTCACGGGGTGGAGTTTCTACCCAACGTTGTTCAATCAAAATTAATGACGATGAAGAGAACAGGCTCACCCGGTATAGATAATATACACGCAAACATTTTGAACAATCTATCTTCCGAGTTGGCAATACCGACATCTGACGTATTCATGATGATGTTCGAGCAGAGCTTTGTACCAGAAACTTGGAAAACTGCCTTGATTAGAAACATTTACAAGGGTGGCAAAAGAAATGAACCTTTAAACTATCGCCCGATAGCGTTATTACCAGTGCTATCAAAAGTAATGGAGCCCATAATAGCTGGTGCCTTACAGAATCACTTTGAGATTAATAATTTAATCTCCGAGGCACAGCATGGATTCAGGAAAAAACGTTCCTGCCTGACAAACTTGCTATTAGCTAAGGAATCTTGGTCTGAGCTACTGGATGCAGGCAACTCCGTGGACGTAATTTATATCGATTTTTCAAAAGCCTTCGATCGTGTGAATCACGTAATACTTTCGTCGAAACTACTCACCTACGGAGTACAGGGTAAACTCCATGCATGGATTAAAGAATGGTTGATATCTCGTGAGATGTACGTGAGAGTCATAAACGAACTATCCGAGTCGATTAAAGTTGCCCGTGGTGTCCCACAAGGATCAGTCCTAGGACAGCTTTTGTTTTTAATATATATAAACGACTTGCCTACTGTATTGCAGTCGCCCGTACTTATTTTCGCTGATGACGCAAAGCTTTGGCGCAAGATAAACTCCACAGACGACATGCAGAACCTGCAACGGGATCTCGATATGATTCACACTTGGTCAACAGACAACGAAATGCCCTTGAATGCTTCGAAATGCAGCCTATTGTCTCTCAACAGCAAGTCAAGCAAGGAATATTATCTTGGTTGCACTGTTATTAAACCCGCCTCCTCCGAAAAAGATTTAGGTGTGATTATCCAATCAGACTTAGGAAACTCAATGCAATGTCGACTGGCTGTCTGCAAAGCTGAAAACAACTTGGGTCTCCTTAGAAGAGTCCTGTGTTCGTTTGACCACAATATTGCCTGCAAATTGATTACAACGTAGATCCGTCCTCATGTTGAATATGCTATACCGGCATGGGATCCTTGGTTGAAAAAAGATATTCTGCTATTAGAAACTCCACAGCGCAGAGCGATAAAACTCGTCCTGGGACAATCTAACTATCCATACGAAATGAGACTTAAATTATTGAATTTGCATTCGGCTCAATACAGACGGAAACGAGGAGCACTTATGTTCATTTGGAAAGTGTTTAATCAAACAAATCATCCTTGCGGTTGTTTGTTTCACATTTCCCATAATACACGTCTGCGAGGTCACCAATCGAAACTTTACCAACAGCTTAGCAGGTTGAACTGCCGCAAATATACATTTTCCGTTCGCAATGTGCAATTGTGGAACACTTTACCTACTCGTGTGGTACAATCTGGAACCGTTGAAGTTTTCAAGAAATGACTAGATATCCACACGGACAAGTATGTTTTTATGTTTGACAGTAATCTAACAATATTTTGATATTTTTACCATCCGACCCAATGTACATTTTTGTGGGTCTTGTAAAGCATCGGTTTTTACCTGCATATAATCTATGAATAAATCTATGAATAACACTAATAAAATGGTTTCTGTTTTTACCGGTGAGTATTGCTAAATGAATGCAAGTCATTAGCGTTCATCTGGATCTAAGCGAGATGATGTCTGATGTATGTGGTGACCGGGGTAGGCTTTCAAATAGCTATTTGTAGCTTCAACGTGTTTCATCAAAATGCACTCTCGGCCTAGTTGAAATGAATATTAACATCCAAGACATGTCTGATTTGTATTGAATTTCCAATATTGACAGCAGATGATGTGAAGTTACGAAAGTTCACATTGATTGATTCATTTGAGCGCTTGACATAAATAATAAACTGGGGTTTATCTTAAACTTAACCAAAGCGACCAATATTGTGTATCCACTTTAAAGTTTACGAATTAATCAAAAAATTTCCACGATATATTAGTAGGCCCTTTCATTTCAATCTATAATTTCAAAAACCAACAGTTTACTTTATAAGAAATATGTCATCACATTTCATATGCAGCTATCGCGTCACGAAACTTGCTTCATTAAATTTGCTCCTTCAAATCATTGTCAATATTGATCGTAATGTCAGGTCACCGCTACTATGGTGACACACTTATTTATACACAGTTATAGTGTGATGTTTTACCCCGTGCTGTGCAATTAATCCTATCGATCACCACAAATATGCGGAAGATTCATTGTGTTGAACTTTGATCGCTGTAAATTAATTGCATACTAACATCGCACGATCAGGCGAGTGAGTTCGATACCTGATTGATAGATTAATTGATTTTTTGTTGGAATCAATTTCAACATGTAAGCGAGAGAATGGATAAGCACTCGAGTCTACATATTTCTATTGTAAATGATAAAGAAATTCAGAGTCGCAATCTGGCAAGTTGGGGATTTAGGCTATGACCGAATTTAGCATTACCAGATCATAAAATTATTTCGCGAATAATCGATTCATGATAATAAAATGAAATGTGGCGAGTAAGGATCTGAATCTAAGGTAAGATTCATGCATTTTTAAGGAAAAACTGATTCAATATTTGCTATAATATTGACACTGGATAGACTCAGACGCAATGGGTATGTCTGTGTTTAATCACTTTCACGTACAGAAAAAACATTAGGTTTTGTACACATTAAACTACCGTTTATTAGGTGTCAAAGCTATAAATGTTTCAAGCCACTCAACAAAGATTGGAACAAGTAAAGTTGAACTGTAATACAAATCAACTACTAAGTTTGGCCTTCTTATTTCAATGTCAACCATGAATATACAGCACAATCGTATGTAGGTTTCATGCTCTCTCGATTCCGGAGGAACAACTTCTCACGCATCGCTCACTGAGAAAGACGATACTCAGGTGGGAGTTGTACGGTCTCTGTGTGGTTGATATTTAGCACTCGAGAGCAGCTTCTGCTCTTCCGCTGCTTCGAGATGTCACTTTAAACATCGCCTTCAAAGTAAGCTGTGAAGAGCAAGTTCACATATCCCTTTTCAAACGTCTTCGTACCGCAAGCGCGGCCTGTCCAAAGGTTGACTCATTGTTTGTAATTTTATAAAGTATATATTTTTTTAAAAGCCACTCTTTTCCATTCTGTACACATGGCCCAGTCAGTTTAGACGACGCGGTCGTATTAAAGTGAACATCAAGTACTTTTTATAATATAAATCAATAAGGTGATACTATTTATGTAAAAGTCACTGAACTGTGTGGCTTTTTATTAAGATTTATTCCATGCAAATGGGTAGTGCCATTGTACAGCTCTTGCATGGATTCTTCATTGTATTTTGATCGATTGATTACACGCGAAACCTTTATCTGTCTCGCTTACAAAAAAAAGAAAAATTTAGGAATTTATTGGTCTCTCAACTCAACGGATTTCTTGTTGATCAATCGAAGTTGTTTTTGCAATCTGAAAAGCGACATACAATCGAATTTCTTATATTTTCCTATTTAATCTTTTATTTAGAATTTTGCTAGATTAAATCAAATAGAAAAACAATGAAAAAATACTCGTGTCCATATTAACCCAATTTTTCTACTTCCTATATATATATTTTTAGCAAATTGTTAGAATAAAAGCACGTGCCATTCTGTCAGGAAAGAAGTCAAATGTGGCCAACGATAATCCTTATTCGAAACCTGTATGTGGAAAATAAATCTTTCAATAACATCTAGATTTAAATTTTATTTATTATTTAGAATTAGGTAAATAATGAAGTTAGTGTAATGACCATATTTTAACTGTCTCAAAGAATATAGCTTTTGATCACGGTCGTGCTTCAAAGATATGGCATTAATCATTATTTTCGCAATATGCAGTGGCAAATGTTCTAGAATCATATTCATAAAAAAGAAAGATTGTAACGAATCTTTTAGAGCATAATTTATTAGTAACGTTTTGCTTTTGACACGGAAGCTTCGTAAGACTAAGGGAGTCAGTACGAACAGAGATCGGATTTAAATTGCACTCACTCGACGAATCCAAAGCTGGCTAAGAACTACACAGGACATGGTGGGCGATGAGCTTCTAAAGATAGACAGGCGAGATTAAGTCCAATTGACCCTCCACCGTCCCTACATGCTGCGCAATCATTTATTTGTTTTGATTGTGTGAATGTGTGATAGATATCTGCTGACCGATTAGCTTGATTGCGTACTCTGTGCGCACACTAGGGGTCACGCCAGATTGCGGAGATATCAGTCCCATCCACCTCGTTGACCACATTCTTATCTGCATTTGTTATCTCAACATGAAGTCGTTCTATGCACGATTTTAATCCACGGACGTTATCACTTCTACGTTATTAAGAACAACGTTATGACGCACGAGTTCAGCTAGGTCTTAAACTCTTGGATTGCGTGGCTGCTTACCGATTCGTCTTTTGTGTTCGTTTATACTAGTACTGAGTTCTCTGGATGTTTGCCTGGTGAATACTTCCGAGCAACCCTTGAGTTTGATTTTATATACGCAATTCTTGTTACAGCCTGAAGGTGTCTTATCCTAGAGTTACGTTATGAAGGGTCGGAGCTTTAAACATCTTTTATACATTATGCCTGCGTTATCGGGGATTCTAATTATTCCCTCTGATGCGTGCTTAACGAAATGTATAAAACTATTGCTCACCAAACGTTTCCCGGTTTGGTGCTTGATATTTTACGCGTTTCAATTTGCGTTTAATTTGGCTCTCAGGTTAACCATGATCGGCGAACCGACGACGAAGTTCTTGATGGTGGTATCGACTGCATCGTTGTACAGGTGGTCAACTATGAAGAACAGCGATTTCGCAACTGAATCAAATACCGTTTGAGGGTGTGTAGAGGAGTACCTCAAAACCATATCCGTGTCAATTGGTATGCGATAGACCGTAGTTCTTATTTGGCCGTTCTTCTTTGGTGTGAGGCAGTCCGTGAATGGAAATATCGACTCTATCGACTCTATTCCATTTGCAAATTAGATTTTTAGATCCAAGTTGTTAAGGTAACTATGAAATGCTTTTAATATGTCGTCGTTTATGATAACGAATGTATCACCGATACAGCGCCACCATACCTTTGAACGAACAACGTAATTTTTAAAGTTAACGCTTCAATACGTTCCACATATTGGCTAACACTAAGGAATTCGTATGTTGGAGATCCAGTGCCACCTACGACGGGCCACAGCGAGACGCCAACCTGATGTATCTTCAAAAGTTCATAGCACCTGTGGGTCTTAGCAGATCTCGGGTGTAGCCTGAAGCACAATCCGTGACCAAGTTCATACCTAATTATACGCAATTATCTCGAAACAACCCTCTTCATTATATACGTATTTCTACCGGCGTCAATGACTTAATAAGGACGTTCAGCAAGGTGTGACTCAATCTTGTTTCTATAATCACTTTTGGTAAGTATCACTTTGGCCTTACCTCAGTCGTGTGCCTCTGAACATACCCCACTGGATAGCCTCCTACTTTAAAGGCCGTGTATAATATACTGTCGTGAATTACAAAGTCTCCGATTTGATCCGATTGATCGCCGTGTCCTGCAAGGGGCAATTCTTACTCCCATTCTCACTCTTTGTTTAAATTTCTGATGTTTCGTGTTTTCATTCCATCTTTACTCTCAAATAAGCTGACGAAATTGCCGTTGTTTTTGAATACCATGGACCATGCCATCTGAATCTTCGGTCAATACCATTTGACCAGTGGCTTAACGTTGAATACTCAACGTAAAGAGGTAAGATTCTCCAACTTGGTTCGTCAGCTTCGTCAAACCCTGCTTCAATTAATTCATCTTGTTACCTTTAATAGCTCTGCGTTCAGCAAATATCTTGGTGTTACGTTATCACAAATTCTCAACTGAACTGATCATGTGACCACACAGTTATTAAAGTTTCGAAAGCTATTTTTCTATACCGTACGCCTGCGTTCCATATTCGTCTCACCTGATGTAGTTAGACATTATTTTCATGCATTGTTTCCCACTCCTTATACACATCCCCTATAATTTTTTCCTTTCTAATTGAAAAGGATTTCCTGATGATCAGAAGAGGCATTAAGGTTATCACATGACTGAGCTATGACTCTACTGAGTTAATTCGAGGTATGATCGTCGAAGGACAGATTGTTCAGAGCCATTTCTTCAGATGATGCACACCCACTGCATGAGGTCCTCATGGCTTTCAAATCGTTCTAATCTTCTCGAAACCAATATCTCGTCCCTTATTCGAGAACGGAGAACTTCGTGAATATTTTCGTCCCTAACTTTGCCCGCAATTCGGTTGATCTAAGGAGGCGATTGACAGTTTGAATTGCGACATTGAATCCTCACCCTCGCATGATTTACGTAACGTTTTTGGAAAAGTATTTTTGTGTGATTGACTTAATATTATTGCTGAAAATTAGTGTACACGAATAAAGACCTCTTCATACTAAACATCATCCAAGGATAAAATAGTACCATAAGAATAGACCACTCTTAACTTGCTTGATCAGTTTTAGAATTCGTAATCAGTGCGAGTCCCGTTCTGAATTTACATAAGAAGCTCTCCTGAAAACACAAGCAGCACAAAACCTGGTGCAGCCGAGGCTTGATCGATTCAAGCTACCAAATTTGGAATAGCATGTGCTAATTAACATATTATTATATCTGTGCTCTTCAAACACGACCTTTTCTCACACTGTCTCAATTTTTTAAGTCAAGTTGATCTTTATCATTTCAGCTAGCGCTACAAAAGTGGTGGTATAATCAAGAATGTATATCGATCCCATAAACTGGAAAATGGTTGGGATTTTGTTAATTTTTGATCGACAAATCGGTAGTACAACTGGATATATACCACATTTTATCGAACGATCTCCTAGTTTCGGCCCAAATCGATTGCTTTTCTTAATAGAAGAGGATGATTTGCCCAATTTTGTCATGATAACGGGTAGTGAGCACATGAACTATTATTCTGATTAAGTTATAAACAGAAAAAGGTACATTTAAGAACAGCGAGACAACATGCTTCTGCAATATTCTTTCGCATATAGGATCAACGATTCTACATGCTAATATGCGTTCGAAGCTTTTCAAAAATGATTTTTACGAGAACAATCACTCATTCTTCAATAAAATAGCCTTGCTAACTGATTTCAGCCCGGCCTAGTTACTCGAGGTCCTGTGTAACGAATTCGAGATGTATCTACCAATCAGAATTGGTAGTATTCAAAGTGATTCAAAGTGATTCAAAGTTGTAATGGTCTAAAAAGCATTTAGCTTAACAATAACCATAAGATGGAGTTATGAGGTATATACAATAAAAAAGAAGAACAGGGAAACTCATGTAGTGTAAAAATTTGGGTTCTCTCTTAAGTATTTGTCCAAATTAGCTTTAAAAATATCCAGGTTGGCTGAGTGTGTAACAGTGGAGGGGAGAGTGTTCCATGTGAAACTTACACGTACAGCATACGAATATCTTTGACAGTTCAGTCTTGAAGTAGGAATAAGTACTGTAAGTTCGTGTTTTCGACTGGCACGGGGTGGGGAGAGTGTGAAAAGTTTGGACAAGGGATGGCTAGGGACGTGCATAATATTGTACATCATTGTGAGGTCACCTCTTAGTCGATGACAGCAAAAGTCGGAAAGATTGAGATTCCTCAATCTTTCTTCATATGGTTTAGCAGCTAGTCTGGGTGCAAGCTTTGTGGTTCGGTGGTAAATACGCTGCAGAAGTTAGATGTCTTTCTGAATCCAGGGTGACCAAGCCTGAACAGCGTACTCCATCGCTGGTCTCAGATAGGTGTTCATAATACGGGGCACCGACTGATTAAAGAATCTACCGAAAATTCGTCTAAATAACGCCAATACTTGTGACGCCTTTTTGTATGCCGCTTTGCACTGCAGTGAAGTCTTCAGACTTGAACTGGTCCAAACACCCAAATCCTCCTCTTCAGTTGTCCGGACGAGTTGGTGGGACCCAAGAGTGCAGTTGTAATTCACAGTCATTCCTATGTTTAACACCTTGCACTTTTGGAAGTTAAAGGGTAGTTTGTTTCTCAGAGACCAATCGTGCAATGTGTTTAGATCCTTCTGCAAGATTTCACAGTCATCATTTGTACGTATGCTTCTCCAAAGCTTGATATCGTCTGCAAATAAAATAACCTTGTATTTAACACGTTCGGGTATGTCGTTTGCGTAGATCAAAAACAAAATCGGTCCGAGGACCAAACCTTGGGGTACTCCGCTCGTAATTTTAAATGATTTCGATAGGCGCCGTCAACTCTGACTTGGGCACTCCTGTCGCGTAAATAGTTTTATGCCAAGCAAGAAGTTTTCCTGTTATCCCGTGCAATTCAAGTTTCTGGATTAAAATACTATTATTGACGCGGTCGAAAGCATTAACATGTC
>JACCGJ010000025.1:87034-163545 GCA_013407085.1 Atriophallophorus winterbourni
CTTGAAGCAACGTCGAATTATCTCGAAATTCATTGAACTATATCACGATTGTGGCGAAAAACCGCGGCAAATGAATGAGATTTGTTCGCGGATGCAACAGTTCCTGAATGTTCGATTTGGTCGAGTGTGGCATTTGGTAATCGTTTCAGGAATGTACTGGTTGGACTTGTCACATGATCCGTCACATATGATTGCGTTCAATTACGAAGGCTACTTTTGCATGTTCTGGTGTACTGCGAAATAGCTGTGTTTCGCCAATATGTATTTTGTAATTGAACGCTACAAGTAGTTAGCAGAAATATATGTCAGAATCCCAAATCAAGCGATTTTCATTTCAGTTAAAATTTGGTTATAAATAGGATAAACTATTTCGAAGTAACAGTATAAAATGTTGAAAAAATAGGAATACGAAACTTTGACTGTTGTCATCTTCCACACCTTACAAAAATCATCATCAAACTAAACAAAGCAAAATTAAATAATAACGAAGAAGTGTGTGCTATATGGCTAACACAACTCTTATTTACATTACGTAGTCGTATATATAGTAATTATGCACTGCAACAACGCTTCACCAATGTATCGAGGAATCAACTAGCAATCTCAATGTGGAAAAACATGACCTTTGCGTGAAAACAAATTCACAGTGCTTTCTGGTCACTTTGTCCATCCACGATATGTTTAAGTTACGACGGATGCTTCATAGATGGAAAGTATTCAGCGGCACCATATCTGCATCAGATTATGCATTCTATATATATATCAATATATAATATATATATATATATATATATTTATATATTTATATATATATATTCAGCTTCCGTTCGTATCTTCCGTGGTTGGTCAAGGTTTCACTGTCGTATAGTGAAGCATTTAGTACGCACGCTCTGTATACCATCTTCTTTGTCTTTACAGTCAACGTGCGGTTACACGAAACACGAGAGTTCAATCGGGACAAAATGAGAGCTGTTCTGCCAATCCACTTATCAATCTCCGTGTCTAGCGAGAGGTTATCCGCAATGGTTGAACCAAGATATGTGAAATGATGTACTGGTTCAAGCTGACAGTTTCCAACAGCGATGATTAGAGGTGATACAATCCTTTGATCAAGGACTTCGGTCTTGCTCATGCTGATTGTTATCCCAAAGACCGTATCTGCTGACGTAGTTAAAGCCTTCTTTAAATCAATAAAAACAGCGTGTAATGGCACACACTGTTTCCGACAGTTTTCTTGAAGTTATCTCACGGAGAAGATCGTGTCAATAGTTGATCTTCCCCCGCGGAAGCCACATTAAGATTCGTAGTAAACTCTATGATCTAAAACCTGTAGTCTGATCTGTAAAAACTTAGCAAACATTTTACCTGCAACATTCAGATGGGAGATTCTTCTGTAAATGTTACAGTCGCCTCTATCTCCATTAAATTTAAATAGCCTGATGATCTTTGTGTCTCGCATCTCTTGTGTGACACACTCCTCCTGCCAGCTCTGCACTAAAGAGGCAAATGCTGAAGAGGCTGTTGCGATGCTGTTATTGTGTAACGTTTCACTTCTGACACAGATGCTCCGTCAGACCAAGAGTAATAGTCAGGGTAGGGAACATGATTAAGTAGTAGTCAAACACACACCACTGGTTTGGCCTTACCGCTAAACAGCCTACAGTGTGTCACGTCTTGCGAGACTGACCAGGATCAGTGGTCGATTTTCCTCCTAGTGTGTATCCACGTCAATCTAATACAAGTGAACACGGTCAAGGTCAGTTGACGCAGCGGCCCACATGCGTAAAAGTACATAAATAACGGGGCTAAGGTTAAGCTATTTTTGAAGAAAAACAAAAATATAATTAATTAGAAGGTAAAAGGTGAATAAAATCTATTTACTTTCACATCAGTGCCGAGCGCCAGATTGTGGAGATTTCTGCCCCATCCACATTATTGACCGCCAGTCGACCTGCCTTGGTAATTTCGACCGCCTCCGCATGTAGGCGTTCGCTATACGGTTTAATACCGCGTCTCAATATTTTCATATTTTCTAGATAGACGCTCTGGTTCTTATCTAAAACGTGCTCCGCCAAGGCGGAATCACGAATAAGGGATTGATATTCTCTCGCATCCCGGGACTGTCTCCGGACACGCTTTTGGTGTTCTTCGATTCTAGTGTGAATTTCCCTGGAGGTCTGTCCTATGTAAACACCCGAACAGTCCTCACAGTTGATTCTGTCGATGCTGTTAGTAACGCAAAATAATGGTGTCTTATCCTTGAGGTGCATCAGAACCGAACGGATAGTTTTCCCTTTCTTATAAGTTACGCGTATGGCCGTCTGGTTCAAGGTTTTACGTATCTCTTCACATGGGTATTTTACATACGGTATACAAAAGGTATCTCGCTAATTTTTCTCCGATTATTCTGACGGGTATTTTAGCTTTATCAATTGGCGTTTTACAAAACGATTCTGTGTCAGATGGGAAACGTCACCCAAAACTGCTCAAACCGATTGCACTCAAATTTCTTTGCATTATGAATATACGATCGGTCCCAAACATATTCCAATCGACTGTTATGATTCTGTTCTGCAGCATTTGATGAGCCCAATTGGAATCTAGTCGTCACCAGGTGCCTTCCGGTTTCAACAACATTTTCAAGGGCATGCGGTAAAACCGTACTGTCCATAAAGTAGAGAGAGGAGAAGTACTCTACCCATCTTTCCAACTGCTGAATTTTGTCCACAATCGGGTTACCAGATACAGACTTAATGGGAACCGTTTTAAGTTTGTTTGGACTAATGGCTCATACATTCCGTGAAAATTTAGAGTATCCGCAGTTTTTTGGACACTGAGACTAATTTCAGTTTTATAATCATTTGCACATCCTCTTGCAGTCTGTTGGACCTTATTTCTAGCTGCTCTTAGAAGTTGTCACCTTTCATTTGTTGGCATACCTGTTGTATAGCCAGTGAACGAACTATTGATTAATCACCAATGAAGATCGATTGTGAGTTCAAATTGTGATTTTCACTCATTGTGTGATATTCACTCGCTCCCTGATTTTGTGATATTCATTCATTCGGTCAATACACGAGTTCGAGTTCGGTTGTGTTTTGTCGAACTCACGGCGGGGCCAGTGCAATACTCTTACAGTTATAACAATACCTTTGTACTACACGAATGCTGATCGTTTCTCGTCCAAAACAGCAGTCATCTCAGAAGCCTATGATTTGAACCAGTCGCTCGTTCGAGCTTTCTTCGGACCGAAAGTGGAAAGTGCGACTCGGCATATGCAGCTTTTTAGCAATTCCAAATTTTCCGATGCTGATTCGAGTGTGGTTGTCTTGTTGAACTCGACTGTGAAGGATTTTGCAAATCGTGCAGCTAGATTAGGTTCGCACATGCGGTGAAATATCGATTGGGGAAACTTCAGTTTCGCACAAACCAGTGAATGGTCAGTGTCGCAGTCTGCGCTTTGATATGATATCGTAAGGAGACTGTTTTTCCAATAGTCGTAATCTGCACTAACTCTGGTATTGAAATCACGTAATACAACTACACAGTTATTGTTGCACGTTTTTGAGGACTTTTGTGAGGTTATGATTAGAAGCGGATTTTAGCAGGCGTCACAGATAGCGTCGGTGCATAGACGTTGACCAACGTAATGGTACCAGTAATCCACTTCAGATTTATAGTGCAAACACGTTCACTCCCGCTGCTGATTGGTTCTACCGCATTTAGTAGGCTGTTTCGTGAGGCAAACCCAGCTCCACGCAGTCGAGACTCATCAGAGACCCCTCCCTTCCAAAATGTGTCATCACTTTCTGTTAGCATACCGGTGTCTGGTTATCTAGTCTCTTGCGGTGCAGCCATGTCGACCTTGAATTTTCTCAGCTATTGTTAATCATAGCTGATTCTCTTACGCCTCTGATATTCGAGACATTGTCATGAAACCCTTTGTACATGGATCGGACGTTCCTGGTACACAGTTTAAGAGCTGATCATTGTTGTTTAGAAATTTGTTTCGCTGGTGCGAATAAATACAGTCTGCTTGTCGGTTGATTCCTAACCCCCGTTCGCCCTTTGAGGATAGCAGACCGTGGAGAGACGGCACCATATTGACTGGGGGCTTCCCAGACTGAGGCGTGCAGAAATCGTTCAATAAGAATTTGAAATCTCTACAAGCTTTGGAAGCAGCTTTAGGCGCTGAACTCTACGCCAGTCGAGCTATAGCTTTTAACCTGTATCTGCTGCTTCCCGTGTTATTATCCATAGAAGTGGAATGGAGTGTCCTCTCCGTTCATATGTACGCCAGGGCAGTTCAATATGAAAAGCTGGCTGTTGCCCAAGCAGCAAGTGCTCTTTCTCTACGACACCACTGGAACCAAAGTAACAGCTAGACTGAAAAGTTTGAACAACAATGCCATCGCAGAATTTGGTAGGACGAGGTTGAATACAACTCCGGACTGTCTAACGTCATTCCGGCTCCAGATTTTTCCGCGAGGTTGACTCCTGAATTCTTTTCCATGATTGGATGTAGCTACAAGACAGTGGAGGTTTAGGATAAGCATCTTTCTTCCCCAAGCTGAATCGCCTTCATGGACCTACGAGCTCCACCTACCCGCAGCGAGCTGGATTTGATGCGCCAGTCAGCTAGGCATCTGACCCGATGTCAAAACTTCCAAAAGCAATTTCTAAAGTTTGGCGAACACTATTTTAACAACATCCAAGCATAGAGCTGAGAATGTTTTCCATTTATTGCTTGACAGTGTATGCGGTCAACCCTTGAGACATCAGAAGCTAGAAAGCTTTCGTGCAGGAGCAGCATCAGCATATGTACAGTGATTTTTGCCTACATAATCGGTAACGCTGGAACATAATCCAGAAATGTTCACGAAGATGACCACCAATCAACAACTGGAATAGAACGACAAAATCGACAGTGTGGGCAAACGTTGTTTTATTACGAACGCTAACGAGCTGAAAAATATGCAACCATTATTTACAAGGAACGGAAAAATGCGAAGGTTCTTCATTATATATGATTACTCCCAATTATAAACGGATTTCGCTCATTAGTAACTAATAATGAACCCATGAGTTTGTTACCTATGAGTTCTAAACAAATTGCGCGCCTTGATATTTGAGAACCAATTAAAAAATTTCAATTTCTAGTTGCTTTTAGAAAATGGCATGTATTCGTATAGAATCATTCTTGTTGATCCATTATATTATTTATGCGATGCAACCGAATTGGAGCAGTTGCTTGTCACCGTCACATTTCCGAAGAATTTGATCGAGTTAAACATTCATTAATTCTGAGATAGCTTAAACTACGTAGAATCGCTGGATGGCTGTGGACTTGGCCTAGGAACTACCAGGCAGCCGTACTATTCTGATGTTTATTGACCATGAAATATGAGGTTTCTATCGAAACCACTATTGCGATTCTCCAAGGCTCAGTTCGGGTCGGAGTCAATGCGGTAGACGAACTTGCTCGCTATAACATACACCTTTTTGATAAAATAGAGATCTGGACTTGTATCTGTAGCCTTTTCATCACAACAAGAGCTTGATACATTTTACTGCTTGCAATTGAACTGAATGTATTCGAAGATAAAATGTGCAAGCCTTAAAGTGGTAAGACGATGAATTTACTTAGAAATTGTAACGGGCTTGCAATCTTTCAGTACATCTATATTGTGCGGCTAGCAGTGTGGTAAATTGATTGGCCACAGGTAGTGATCTACATGCTGAAACACGCTGGAGTCTCACTGCCATTTCGATTTCGATTTTATTTTCTTTCCAATATTTGTCTAGGCCGGAGCAACCTGACAGTACCTTAGCCCATGTGCAGACTCTGACGGTATGTCACTTTGACTGGATCAAGATTGTGTTTTCATACCATACATAAATTTAGAAATGGACCCGCATGGCTTTATAAAAGATCAGTGTATGGGCATGCGTTTGTTTGACATCTTTACTTCAAACATACGCATCTCAAACGAATAATGACGTTTTGTAAACCAGTATTTGTGGAAATTTCAGCTCAAAAAACCGCTAAATTATGAATACGCACATGAAATCAGTCATAAAATGTGATGTGCGGAAATAGCCATCATGTATCAAGGAGAATATAAACCTAATGCACCGAATTTTAAGCCCATCTGTGAATCTAGCGCCCTGCTAACATAACAAAACGCCGATAGAAAGTATAGCGTATTGAAATTTGTTTGATATTGCCATGAATGATTTATAATGGAGCATATTCTATTGCGCAAACTTCTTCAGATAACATACCAAGTTCTGCTGAGCTCTGTACACGGAATGGGAATCAAAACTTTCATAATCATGAATAATCGCTAGTGGTACCCAATAACCGTATAAAATTTGGATGTTTATACTTGGTTGCGTCTGTTTTCCATAGAACACCTTACATGTGATTATCACTCACTCAAATAACCTGCATGAATATCAAGCTTTTTTCAAATCATTTTTCCGAATCTTTATTCACAGCGTAATCTATTTCGTGCAAATGTATTGACGTTTGTCCTTACTTTCATTATCACTATTCTATTGTTATTGTTAAGCAAATTGCTTTTCTGACCAATCTGTGCATTGAATCACCTTGAATATCAAACTTAAAGTACGAAACACCTATTCTAAATAAATTTTAAATGCGTCGCCTCAATGGGACGTTAAAATATTAGCTATATCTGCAAACACATCTACACATAAAATTTACGTTGGAAAACAAAAATCCTTTTAGACATCAATTGAAAGAACCGACGAATATAAAACAGGTTTTAAGAAATCTATCGTTCAATAACTTTCGATATTGTTTTCGAACTACGCAATAGAAATCTACAAATAAAATCTAAGAAATAAACGTCGTCATACTTTATTGGTAAACTTGATTTTTCAAAAGAGAATTGACCAATCCAGTTATTCTAATCCTCGATGCGAATAATAATGGGAGCAATTAGTGTATGAAAGAAGAATGAAGATAACCGAAAAAAACTCCGAAGCTAAGTCGATAATTACATATCTTCATGACTGAAAATTTAGTTTAGAACTGATTCCATATTGTCTGAGCTCGAAATGGTGAAAATACTTAGTGTTAAAGCACTATGTGCGAGTAAATACCATTTGATTTTACTTGGTTATGATGAGGTGATCGACTTCAATACGCATAAATCATAGATGCTTCGTGTTCACTCCTATGGCTTTAACTTCACCCCACTTGAATAGTGAGGCCTTCGTTTCTAGTCTGAAGGAACATCGTAGAATAACAGTAGTATAGTATAAATAAATGGGATGTAAAGTATACATAACGAAAATTAGCTCACGCAAGTGGCTTGGTCATTAATGTTATCGCTAACAGTGATGAAAAACCGATATTCCACATTAATAAATATACGAACTACTCAAACGTTGAAAGTAGTCATTTATTTTATTTAATATTCAATAATCTGTGATTTCCTGGACGCATTCACTTAATGTGCTGAATAGATGATACTAATAGCTGAAACAATTCTTGAAAATCTGTTTCATTTCACATTGAGTTCGGTAAATTCTACCGATTGCATTGTTTATACTTTAAGGTTGTTTGGAATTATCCCTGGCTGCTCGCTCAATGTTAAGATTTTGAAATTCGACAGCAATTAACCAAATTCAAAACCCTAGGTGAGAACATCATAGACGCTATAGATGCTATTATAGCAGCGCAATCAGCCAAAATATTGACAATGCTCATCATCTACTTTCTGTTTATATTTTCGCTCTAGTAATGAATGGTTTCACCGCCATAGAAAATAATTTATTCGCCCTAGAAAAAAGATAAAACAGCGTGACCTATTTTTCAAACATTTGATCCATAATATATTCTGCCTGCCTATTCCTTAATCAATTTTGTTTACAGACACTAGTTAGACAAATGGAAATGGTACAATTCAGAAATTGCTCAAACACTTAAAAATTAAGTCCATCATTGCTATCACACATTAAATAACGAAAAACTATGTCGAGTAGCAAGTAATGTGTTGCTCACATCCCCCACATTTACACACCACTACTGGTCACTGGCTTTTTGCCGTCATCAGTTCGAAGCAGTAATATTCGTTTCAGTGAGACTTGAAACAGTGGATAAGTGGTGAACAATGTTATACTTGAATGTCACTGTTCTATCGAGTATAGTCCACAAAAAATTTCAATGCGACATTATTTTAGCAGAGAATGATGAAGTATATGAAAACTTGGAAATAATTTCTCCCAAACCACTTAATTTCATTTGATGCTATTCGGTGTTTCAGAGAGCTGATTAAAACAATTGATATAGCTTGTCTCTTTAGAATTTATGTTAGCAATAATCGTTGATAAACGTAAAGCCCAATCTCGCCATAAAATCGCATCTTCGTGCTAGTGTGTGCATCCAATGAACAAACACACGTGGTTGCACAAACCGACCTTGACATTAACCAATGAATTATGCGTTATGGTGTCGAATCTGGATTAACGACACACACCGGTCTAGACAAGTTTAATCCTGTGTGGTACGTTCGACTACTTGAACGAGTTGCTTATTTCGTACCCTCTGCCAATTCTGATCAAAATGGCACAAAAAATCAATGATATGGAAAAAGTGGTCCTAAAATTTTTGGAGTTAGACGACAAAGATACAGATTTCGTGAACAAAGATGAGTTGCTAGAAGCATGCAAACAAGAGAAGATTGATGAGAATATTATCAAAGTGAGTCTTTGACGATTTCAAAGTTAAGAGTATTGACTAAAGTATATTGTGTCGAACGCATTTCTAATTTCAATAATGCTACAATAATTAGGTTTACTATTTCCACCTCAACGTTGGATCATGCTGATGATAAGAAGATCGAGTGAACCAAGCATTTAACGACCAGTTTTGCATTCGGTATTCAGTAGCCAATTAAATGAAACGAAACCGCACGATAGTCGCGTTCTTCATCCGAATTCACAATAGCCAAAAATCGAATAACTGTCTAATGGTAAATTGATCATTCATACGAAACTTTTATTTACATTTCCTCGCTCTATGTCTACTCTATTACCAAACCGTTTTAGGTGAGACGACTTTGTTTAATGCATAATGTTCCTTGCTTGTAGCCCAACTATCGAACTATACCTGAAACTGTTATAACCATGTGACAGTACATGATTAGTTGATCTGAATCAAAACCAAACCTTCAAATTGATGTGTAAATGTTGCATTCTATTCACATAGACCTATAATTATTAGCTTCTCATTCTTGTGAGTTTACGCCTCACGCAGGAGAGTCTCCGCTATGTCGATGCTGACGAGAATGGCCGGATTTCACTTGATGAATTCTGTAATGGTTTGGGACTTCAAGCCTCGGAAATGTGAGTACTTTTGGTCAAATTCGTCCGTGGATTATCATACATGCATACCTCACGTGACAATCTGTGGTTACCGAGAGATTTCCATTTTATCAGGCGCAAAGAACGAGCAGAACGTCGTTATGAAAGACAAGGGGTGGTAGCTCCGATCGATCCTTCAATTTCCATAATCGCCAGCTCGATGTCTCAAGAGAAGCAGCAAACAATCACTGAGAAATATATTCAATTGATGGAGAAGACTACTGGAAAGCCGGAAGATGTGGACAAGGTGGCGAAGGAGTTGAAAACCTTTTTGGACGATAAATATGGTCGAGCTTGGCAGGTGATCATCATGATGGGCTCGTACTGGATGTATTTCTCGCACATGCCACTTTTATCTCTCCAGTTCAGACACAACCAGTACATTGGGCTTGTGTGGCGTACTCCAACTGCCTGAATAAAATATTCGGGACAATTAAGTGATAACCATTGATCTAAACAAGGGGCTTATAATTTCGTTTATATCTCTGATTATGTGTGAAGCGCAGGT
This sequence comes from Atriophallophorus winterbourni, assembly GCA_013407085.1. Lineage (NCBI taxonomy): Eukaryota > Metazoa > Platyhelminthes > Trematoda > Plagiorchiida > Microphallidae > Atriophallophorus > Atriophallophorus winterbourni. Next base: position 96,939 of record JACCGJ010000025.1, read on the forward strand.
TCAATTTGATTAAACAAAGAACGCGTTTTGTAGATATTTTATACAAATACATCACCTATTCTGTCTCGTGAGTTCGTGTTCAACCGTATTTCAGCGTGAGGAAGTCAGCTTGATCCAAGTCAAAATGAGTTTTAATTCATAATATATGTTGTGCCGTCAATCTACAGATCCAAATTTAACTACACCAAACCCGTTTTAGGGTCCACTTCATTAGAATATTCATCTAACGGTAAGAACATTCATTCACGATCGCCCAAACACAAGAATACGCCAGTTAATCTGGCATTTAATAAGCGCATGACATATATAGTCGAATTTGTTAACCACAGAGAAAATCCTCAATATGTCTTTGACAGTCGACACCTTGAATCATCATAGGATTTTGCATCAACCAGCGGAGATCGTTTGACTGATCTTGTTGAATTGTGTATCATCCACTGAGACCTTATGCTAGCCAGACAGTGATTTCAACTGCTTATATGTTATTCTTAAGTAATCTAACTTCTTAAGAAATCGCGATTGCTGTTGGGGTCTTTGAGGCGCTTGCCATTGAGCCTTTGTGCGGATGGGTGTTGTTTTTGTAGGCCAGCCGAATAGCGCATTTCAAGCCTCACTCAAGGCTCTCTGTGGTAGTGTTTTTGTTAGCTCTGAATTGTTCACAGTGACATTTGCACAGTTCCGCTGCAGATAGAGTTTTCTGCTCTTTCCCAGTTAAAAGAAGGCGCATCACAGAATGTCTTCAAAGTGAGAGGCCAAGAGCAAGCTCTTACTAATTCGTTACGTCAATTTTCATTGCTTGCGTAATCCGTTATTAAACGGCTTTGTTCAGAAGTGCGGTAAAACCGTAATGTGCCTAGAGTGGATAAAACATCAGTCTTTGCCTCAACATTCTATCTGATGAGATTTGATGATATTCGGTTTAACATTTGGTAAATAAATGATAGGTGTTTCAAGTTTATTTAAACCAGTGGCTCGCTTGATCCCATCATGCACTCCACAGAAGTTCCCATTAAACACAGCTTTTTGAATATCGAGGCTAATTTAAGTCACATACTCATTTGCATTTTGCCTAGAAGTCTGTGGAGCGTATTTATATCTGCTCTTTGAAAGTGAGTTTCCAGGTGTTGGCATTCGTTTGCACATGAGAAATGCTGATTAATTCGGTTTCAAGATATCAGTCAGCATAGAAAATGTTACTTTAAAGTGCTCGTTCGTTCGAGTCGAAAGATCTAGGCTGAGTATGCAAGTTTTTTAAGCGAATTCCAAATTTTAGAGGAAAATCCCAGCGAAATAGTGTAATGTTGCTTGAATCGCACAGCAAGATGATGTTTGTACGTACGACTGACATCGATCATGGGATTACCAGTCCATTTTACGTGGTGAAATATAGTCTGTTGAAACTTCAGTTTTGCACAAACCAATGAATGCTCAGTGTCACAGTCTGCGCTCTGCTATGATCTCGGGAGCATACGCATTCCATATGGTCCAGGTGAAGCCAAGGCTTCGAATGAGGGTGTTTCTACGAGACTGTGTGTCGTGTTTTTGCTTTTAAGAATGTGTTATTGACAAAAAGACATTATCCAATTCCATGTTTTCTACCTACACTGAAATTGCTGAGATATCTTAGTCTATACCCATGATCTGCACCCACCTTGCCACTGAACTCATTCAATATCACGATGCAGTTTGTCCGTTATACCCTTGTAAGGACTGCTGTGAGAGGATGATAATAAGCGGTTTTTAAAGCGATGGCTGCAAAGAGCGTCTGTGCATAAACGTTGACGAATCTAACGGTACAGTACTTTACATAAGATTTAGATTCCGAATCCGTTCGCCTCCACAATTACTTGATTCGAATACTTTTAGTAGGCTGCCTCGCAGAACAAGACTCAATCCATTTTATTGAATGTTCATAGAGATCCCATTCTCTTTTATCAAACGAGTATCTGGTAACCACCTATTGTAAGCCAGCTACGTTTAATTCCCGCCATTTTAGCTCATTGTTAATGACACCTGATTTTCGTGCGGCTTTGATGCTTCGTACGTCGTCATGACTTCCAGATGGCATGGAACGGACGTTCAAATAATCCAGTTTCACAGCTGCTTTTGTGTTAGACGTGTTTTGATGGTCCAGAAAACTTCAGTCTGCTTTTTTATTGGTTTCTCATGAACCCATTAGGATAGCAGACTTGGGTGATCAAAGGTACGCTACAGCAGCTCAATATGGAAAGCTAGCAGTTGTTAATGCAGCAAGTCCATCATTTCAAATACAACATTGGAAGCAAATAAACTCCTAGGCTGGTACATTTGAACAAGGATGTGGTTACAAGAGTTTCCATGACAAAGTTGGTAACAATTACGAAATGTCTAACGCGAGCCCATTTCTGGAGATTTTTGTTCACCTGTTGTTCCCTGAAGCCCTTTCTATAATTGAATATAGTCACGAGGCAGAGGTGGTGTGGAGTGAGGGTTTTTCCCTTCGGTGATAATGGAATGATGATACTACGGTATAGGTTCTAATAACCAGTTCAAGTGTCATTATCAAGCCAGAGATTATTATAAGATAAATTTCAGTAAATTGGTTTAATGAATGCGATCCGATATGCATTGTATTCGCCTGAGGTTCGTTCGTTAAAGTCTGTTTTACAGTGGTTTCAAAGCCTAAAATTCCAAACAGTTATTATTGAAATGCCGTTCCTAATATTATGTCATGTATTTTGTAACAGACAACATTCTGAAAAAGACTATTCAAAATTAATTATGCACTATCAAGAAACAGGAGTGTTTCCAAAGTGAGTTTTACTCATTGGCCGATAGAGAGTTGTACTTTGAAGCAGTATATTTAAAAGCAGGATATCAAAGTGAACAATGCCTAAGTTTGTCGTCGGATAAGGCTAGCACAATCACATGTACACAAATGTAGATGGAAATAAAACAATGGACTTGAACAAAATATTCCTATTTGACTTTTTGTGCATCACAACACGATCGAAATCATGCAAATACACTGTGTCCCGAAAATGTATACACTAAAAATAATTGTAAACATGGCTGTAATTGTTGGCGTAATCATTTTGTCGACTATATAATTTTGTTGGTGAAGATGAAGACTTTTATTTTCAGTGAAATGGAGCACCCCAAAATTAACATATTAGGTCCTTCCTTGATTAGCTCTCGCCATACGTTTTAGGGACACACTGCATGGATCTATTATCCAAGTACATTAGCCTTATCTTATCTAATTGTGTGTGAGTATCAGCTAGAAGAGGTTGGTTGTGCCAGCCTCATCGAACATTTGCTCACAAGGTCACATCTTGTTTATAATTTTCCACCGTTTCGAGGCATGTAGATCTTAATCGCAGTGATACTCTCTGACGAATGCAAACAGCACGAACCCGGTCATGGTGTGTGTGGTGGTAAATCATGTAGATATTGATATTTAGAATAGTGTTTGTAGGTGAACAACGGTGAAATGATTTGAATAACCAATTATGGGTGGTTGTTAACATGCACACATAGTTTTACAAATGTATATTTTAAAGCCACCGTTAAACGAGATTGTTATAGGTAAGCTCAATGCGACTAATTCACAGAGCGGCTCTAAAACGAAAGGATAAATTACACTCAGAAGAACGTAACACATTCCGTCCGTAAAGTTCTTCATTGTATGATTACCGTGTCTATTAGAATCCGTATTCAGCCTCAAATGTAGTGCCATTCTAATAAGATTTATCACTTTTTCACCGCTTCTGATCTTACCCAAATAACCATACTGTCTCTAACTTAGGAAAACAATATGCAAAAGTTATGTAACTGCGGAGATGTGACGACTTCGAAACATTAAAGATGTTTTACGCCGCATTTTTAATAATTTTATTATTTGATTATTCACTCGGGAGTAAGTTTTTGTTGCGTTCTTCGGTAATTTATCATGCATTCCGGTGAACAGCACGAAATCTCTGGTCGCTCAGAAATTTTTAGTCATTTATTCAGACCGAATTTCGGCGTTTTACGCCGTTGGATGGCGAAATTGAATGCACACGTTTTGCACTGGGCGCGCACATCAGTTATAATCGGATCTCATTTCAGCGTGAAATTGTGGTCATTCTCTGTCCTGGTTGCGAGAAACATCAATCCAGAATGATAAACCAACTGAATTTCATTTCAACAAAATAGTGCTTTTCAGAAAGTTTATATAATTAACGTACATTCATTGCAAAATAACATGAACCATGTCCTAAATCAATGGTATGCACGATTTCCTGACATTAAAAACAGCTTTACGTTTCTTGACCTTTTGTAATCCCGATATATTCTAAATTGAATTTTAAGAATGGAAATCCATGCAAATTATGAATTTTCGTTGATATCCATGAGTTTAACGCTATCTACCTGTGTGTTGGCATATGTGATTGAAGAGGATTATTCAACATAAGTTGTGGTGAAGTGTTTTGCGCTCCTCGTCACCGTGATAATTATTAGATTGAATGGATTGATACTACGTTATTTTACTTTTCTAAAACCGGTATTCCGAGCATATACAATGTTTCAAAACTTCCAAGAGATCTACACTAGGCTAAGTTGAAGACAGGGCAGCCCGCTTTCACGCTGCTAAAGATATGTGAAAAACAGTGTGAACCTGATCTTACTGTCTCCACCTGATGATGGCAAACAGCCAGAAACCGGTAGTATTGTGTATGTGATGTGAGCACCAGAATACATTCGTGTGAAATGTCATTCTTAGGATAATGGAAGAGCGCATTATGCTTACGAGGACAAATGCCGGAGCTTAGACAAATACTGCTCTTTGCAGTGATTACTGTGGGAGAGATTGTTCTTCTCAGCCCATCATGTGGTCAAAAGGAGCAAAAGATGGAATCAGATGAATCCACGTGTGGGTCGTCGACATCAACACATAGTTTCGCCTTTTCTACCACAAAATGTAAGATCGTTGTTTGTGCCTAATAAGTGTTAGTTGTATGATTGAAATTCTCGTTTCATGTTATCGGATTAACATTAGTGAATTGTGAAGTTTAAAGATTTCGTTCGGCTAAATTGGCACAGTTCATCATTGTGTGTTTTACAATTTAGCATCAACCTTACATACGCGATAGGCATAGATAGCAACACACGGCGGATTTATTTTCATGATGCCTGGATACACTATGAACCCAGTCCAGGTTTCGTAGACGTCGAACCTCATTACAGATTAAAAGAGAAATTTTCCGTTGATAGAAACAGTTGCTCCTCATTGCTACAGATATATTTCTGTTATGATAATATTAGCGCAAATGATTTGTGTATTGTCTGGTGGATATGTACATAATGGTATTTCACGTTTTAACAAGCTTCAGGCAATATCCACGTGAGTAGGATAGCAATAAGTTTTGTTGCTTTGTTAAACTTGTTAGTCAACTCAAACTGTGTCAAGATTTCGGTTAGCACATGCAAACACATGAACAACAAATTAATGAAAACAGCCTTCGAAACAACATCAAAAGGCAAATGGAATGATTGAAAGTCGGTTAAGAGAAGCAGTTGCCCAAAATAATATATAGCTCGAGCATTTCGGTTTACAGTGTGCTTAATAAAATCATGATGCGTTAGATTAATGACGTGTGATAATTATATTGATTTATCAGTCACGTAGCGCGACGCACTTATTAATAGGTTATTCACAATATAACGAAGAATAATTATCACAATAAGGCAGCGTATTCGATCACATGATCCCTATGAAGACATTGCAAAAATATTTGAACGTGTGTCTTGTTGTTCGATGGTGAATACAAAGTAAATAGGTTCAAGTGAATGAAGCCTGAAAATACAAAGTGGAAACCTATAGACCCACTATGTATGTAATGAATTGAGATAAATGGAGAACATTGGATCGGATATAGATAGTTCCATTGATTTTACGTGTTATAATTCACTTACTCACATGCCAAAGTAAGTATGATATATATATCAGGATCAGTTAATGAGTTCATTTGAATGCAATTTGAAGTTTAAAGTGAAATACATCTAGCCAAAAGTACTCATTTGCATTCATTTCCATCACGCGTAAACTAAGACCGGTTTCGTGTTGTTTGCACTCATCAGATAGGGTTAATGAAATCAAGATTGGTTTGCTTTTACATCTAGTTAGTTTATTAATTCACCTAGCGCATTCGTTATGAAATGAGATAGATCAACAATGAACTGCGTTGCTGATTATCATACTGACAACTAATGCACGGATTCAACCACGAATGATCGATACCCGCTTTAAGGATGATGGGGGTCATTTTAAACAAACAGCTTATTTCGACACAATTGAGTCAATGCAAACACTTGAGAACCCAGATTTGTAAGTAACAATCTATTATTGACATTTCGTGCAACTGCATAAATATTAAATGAAACATCGGCATTCTTAGTGCGCTGTCTACTATACAATCTGCGAACGGAATTTTTTCGCAAACAAAATCATGACAGCATTTGATCAAGCACAGTACTCATCAAAAGTTAGGAAATCTAAAAATAACTGTATACGTGTTTGAGCTTCCAAATCATAAAAGAAACAAGTGCAATCTACTATCTTTTTACATGTTATGGGGTCAGTGGTGATATCCAACGCGTAATAAAGCATTGTTTAGCTGCATGGCCACGGTAGTTTTCATGATAATAGTTCTTAAACTTGAGACAGATTGTATTGAACCCTTTTGAAAATGTTATCTTTTTGCATACCCGTGAACCTTCAGTGTTGTTACATCCGTTAAATTGTATCGATTTTTCGGCGGTTCTATCTAAGTTCATGCGTGTTTAACGAACAGTATGTTGGATTAGTGATTCAAGTGATTAGCACAATGTCTTTAAACATCAAATGGTCTCATGGTTTTGTCTTGGCACTTCGTTATTGCCAATTATCATTTTTATCTTTGTTGACTGATAAGGAGTTGTGGTACTCTAGATTAATCGGTTCCACCAAGGCATTCTTAGCTTGCACCAATCGTTCTTTTGATGTTTGTTTCCTTCACTAAGTTGTGGTCGTCTTGCTTACCCAGTTCCTTACCTAGCACCATTAGAAAATTTAATTATATGATAGCTGATATTAGTTGCTACGATGGTAATTTTCTTTAAGATTGCATCATACTCTAGCTTTCCATCGTTATCAGACCAAGGTATATGTGATAGCAATCGTGTTTTGTAAGGTCTTTATCATACTTGGAGCACAGGGAACATTACATGCATTCGCTTCAGTGCATGTTAGACAACTAGCTATTAACCAAAACTTAGGATATAGTGTATTTAATTGCGGATAAGTCGTTCGTTGTCAATGTACTAAACGATTATCCTGTATCCAAAAAGTCTCTGACAGCTGCAGCATGCCAATTCTTCACGGGGTGGAGTTTCTTCCCAACGTTGTTCAATCAAAATTAATGACGATGAAGAGAACAGGCTCACCCGGTATAGACAATATACACGCAAACATTTTGCACAATCTATCTTCCGAGTTGGCAATACCGACATCTGACGTATTCACGATGATGTTCGAGCAGAGCTTTGTACCAGAAACTTGGAAAACTGCCCTGATTAGTCCCATCTACAAGGGTGGCAAAAGAAATGATCCTTTAAACTATCGCCCGATAGCGTTATTACCAGTGCTATCAAAAGTAATGGAGTCCATAATAGCTGATGCCTTACAGAATCACTTTGAGATTAATAATTTAATCTCCGAGGCACAGCATAGATTCAGGAAAAAACGATCCTGCCTGACAAACTTGCTATTAGCTAAAGAATCTTGGTCTGAGCTACTGGATGCCGGCAACTCCGTGGACGTAATTTATATCGATTTTTCAAAAGCCTTCGATCGTGTGAATCACGAAATACTTTCGTCGAAACTACTCACCTACGGAGTACAGGGTAAACTCCATGCATGGATTAAAGAATGGTTGATATCTCGTGAGATGTACGTGAGAGTCATAAACGAACTATCCGAGTCGATTAAAGTTGCCCGTGGTGTCCCACAAGGATCAGTCCTAGGACAGCTTTTGTTTTTAATATATATAAACGACTTGCCTACTGTATTGCAGTCGCCCGTACTTATTTTCGCTGATGACGCAAAGCTTTGGCGCAAGATAAACTCCACAGACGACATGCAGAACCTGCAACGGGATCTCGATATGATTCACACTTGGTCAACAGACAACGAAATGCCCTTGAATGCTTCGAAATGCAGCCTATTGTCTCTCAACAGCAAGTCAAGCAAGGAATATTATCTTGGTTGCACTGTTATTAAACCCGCCTCCTCCGAAAAAGATTTAGGTGTGATTATCCAATCAGACTTAGGAAACTCAATGCAATGTCGACTGGCTGTCTGCAAAGCTGAAAACAACTTGGGTCTCCTTAGAAGAGTCCTGTGTTCGTTTGACCACAATATTGCCTGCAAATTGATTACAACGTAGATCCGTCCTCATGTTGAATATGCTATACCGGCATGGGATCCTTGGTTGAAAAAAGATATTCTGCTATTAGAAACTCCACAGCGCAGAGCGATAAAACTCGTCCTGGGACAATCTAACTATCCATACGAAATGAGACTTAAATTATTGAATTTGCATTCGGCTCAATACAGACGGAAACGAGGAGCACTTATGTTCATTTGGAAAGTGTTTAATCAAACAAATCATCCTTGCGGTTGTTTGTTTCACATTTCCCATAATACACGTCTGCGAGGTCACCAATCGAAACTTTACCAACAGCTTAGCAGGTTGAACTGCCGCAAATATACATTTTCCGTTCGCAATGTGCAATTGTGGAACACTTTACCTACTCGTGTGGTACAATCTGGAACCGTTGAAGTTTTCAAGAAATGACTAGATATCCACACGGACAAGTATGTTTTTATGTTTGACAGTAATCTAACAATATTTTGATATTTTTACCATCCGACCCAATGTACATTTTTGTGGGTCTTGTAAAGCATCGGTTTTTACCTGCATATAATCTATGAATAAATCTATGAATAACACTAATAAAATGGTTTCTGTTTTTACCGGTGAGTATTGCTAAATGAATGCAAGTCATTAGCGTTCATCTGGATCTAAGCGAGATGATGTCTGATGTATGTGGTGACCGGGGTAGGCTTTCAAATAGCTATTTGTAGCTTCAACGTGTTTCATCAAAATGCACTCTCGGCCTAGTTGAAATGAATATTAACATCCAAGACATGTCTGATTTGTATTGAATTTCCAATATTGACAGCAGATGATGTGAAGTTACGAAAGTTCACATTGATTGATTCATTTGAGCGCTTGACATAAATAATAAACTGGGGTTTATCTTAAACTTAACCAAAGCGACCAATATTGTGTATCCACTTTAAAGTTTACGAATTAATCAAAAAATTTCCACGATATATTAGTAGGCCCTTTCATTTCAATCTATAATTTCAAAAACCAACAGTTTACTTTATAAGAAATATGTCATCACATTTCTAACGCAGCTATCGCGTCACGAAACTTGCTTCATAAAATTTGCTCCTTCAAATCATTGTCAATATTGATCGTAATGTCAGGTCACCGCTACTATGGTGACACACTTATTTATACACAGTTATAGTGTGATGTTTTACCCCGTGCTGTGCAATTAATCCTATCGATCACCACAAATATGCGGAAGATTCATTGTGTTGAACTTTGATCGCTGTAAATTAATTGCATACTAACATCGCACGATCAGGCGAGTGAGTTCGATACCTGATTGATAGATTAATTGATTTTTTGTTGGAATCAATTTCAACATGTAAGCGAGAGAATGGATAAGCACTCGAGTCTACATATTTCTATTGTAAATGATAAAGAAATTCAGAGTCGCAATCTGGCAAGTTGGGGATTTAGGCTATGACCGAATTTAGCATTACCAGATCATAAAATTATTTCGCGAATAATCGATTCATGATAATAAAATGAAATGTGGCGAGTAAGGATCTGAATCTAAGGTAAGATTCATGCATTTTTAAGGAAAAACTGATTCAATATTTGCTATAATATTGACACTGGATAGACTCAGACGCAATGGGTATGTCTGTGTTTAATCACTTTCACGTACAGAAAAAACATTAGGTTTTGTACACATTAAACTACCGTTTATTAGGTGTCAAAGCTATAAATGTTTCAAGCCACTCAACAAAGATTGGAACAAGTAAAGTTGAACTGTAATACAAATCAACTACTAAGTTTGGCCTTCTTATTTCAATGTCAACCATGAATATACAGCACAATCGTATGTAGGTTTCATGCTCTCTCGATTCCGGAGGAACAACTTCTCACGCATCGCTCACTGAGAAAGACGATACTCAGGTGGGAGTTGTACGGTCTCTGTGTGGTTGATATTTAGCACTCGAGAGCAGCTTCTGCTCTTCCGCTGCTTCGAGATGTCACTTTAAACATCGCCTTCAAAGTAAGCTGTGAAGAGCAAGTTCACATATCCCTTTTCAAACGTCTTCGTACCGCAAGCGCGGCCTGTCCAAAGGTTGACTCATTGTTTGTAATTTTATAAAGTATATATTTTTTTAAAAGCCACTCTTTTCCATTCTGTACACATGGCCCAGTCAGTTTAGACGACGCGGTCGTATTAAAGTGAACATCAAGTACTTTTTATAATATAAATCAATAAGGTGATACTATTTATGTAAAAGTCACTGAACTGTGTGGCTTTTTATTAAGATTTATTCCATGCAAATGGGTAGTGCCATTGTACAGCTCTTGCATGGATTCTTCATTGTATTTTGATCGATTGATTACACGCGAAACCTTTATCTGTCTCGCTTACAAAAAAAAGAAAAATTTAGGAATTTATTGGTCTCTCAACTCAACGGATTTCTTGTTGATCAATCGAAGTTGTTTTTGCAATCTGAAAAGCGACATACAATCGAATTTCTTATATTTTCCTATTTAATCTTTTATTTAGAATTTTGCTAGATTAAATCAAATAGAAAAACAATGAAAAAATACTCGTGTCCATATTAACCCAATTTTTCTACTTCCTATATATATATTTTTAGCAAATTGTTAGAATAAAAGCACGTGCCATTCTGTCAGGAAAGAAGTCAAATGTGGCCAACGATAATCCTTATTCGAAACCTGTATGTGGAAAATAAATCTTTCAATAACATCTAGATTTAAATTTTATTTATTATTTAGAATTAGGTAAATAATGAAGTTAGTGTAATGACCATATTTTAACTGTCTCAAAGAATATAGCTTTTGATCACGGTCGTGCTTCAAAGATATGGCATTAATCATTATTTTCGCAATATGCAGTGGCAAATGTTCTAGAATCATATTCATAAAAAAGAAAGATTGTAACGAATCTTTTAGAGCATAATTTATTAGTAACGTTTTGCTTTTGACACGGAAGCTTCGTAAGACTAAGGGAGTCAGTACGAACAGAGATCGGATTTAAATTGCACTCACTCGACGAATCCAAAGCTGGCTAAGAACTACACAGGACATGGTGGGCGATGAGCTTCTAAAGATAGACAGGCGAGATTAAGTCCAATTGACCCTCCACCGTCCCTACATGCTGCGCAATCATTTATTTGTTTTGATTGTGTGAATGTGTGATAGATATCTGCTGACCGATTAGCTTGATTGCGTACTCTGTGCGCACACTAGGGGTCACGCCAGATTGCGGAGATATCAGTCCCATCCACCTCGTTGACCACATTCTTATCTGCATTTGTTATCTCAACATGAAGTCGTTCTATGCACGATTTTAATCCACGGACGTTATCACTTCTACGTTATTAAGAACAACGTTATGACGCACGAGTTCAGCTAGGTCTTAAACTCTTGGATTGCGTGGCTGCTTACCGATTCGTCTTTTGTGTTCGTTTATACTAGTACTGAGTTCTCTGGATGTTTGCCTGGTGAATACTTCCGAGCAACCCTTGAGTTTGATTTTATATACGCAATTCTTGTTACAGCCTGAAGGTGTCTTATCCTAGAGTTACGTTATGAAGGGTCGGAGCTTTAAACATCTTTTATACATTATGCCTGCGTTATCGGGGATTCTAATTATTCCCTCTGATGCGTGCTTAACGAAATGTATAAAACTATTGCTCACCAAACGTTTCCCGGTTTGGTGCTTGATATTTTACGCGTTTCAATTTGCGTTTAATTTGGCTCTCAGGTTAACCATGATCGGCGAACCGACGACGAAGTTCTTGATGGTGGTATCGACTGCATCGTTGTACAGGTGGTCAACTATGAAGAACAGCGATTTCGCAACTGAATCAAATACCGTTTGAGGGTGTGTAGAGGAGTACCTCAAAACCATATCCGTGTCAATTGGTATGCGATAGACCGTAGTTCTTATTTGGCCGTTCTTCTTTGGTGTGAGGCAGTCCGTGAATGGAAATATCGACTCTATCGACTCTATTCCATTTGCAAATTAGATTTTTAGATCCAAGTTGTTAAGGTAACTATGAAATGCTTTTAATATGTCGTCGTTTATGATAACGAATGTATCACCGATACAGCGCCACCATACCTTTGAACGAACAACGTAATTTTTAAAGTTAACGCTTCAATACGTTCCACATATTGGCTAACACTAAGGAATTCGTATGTTGGAGATCCAGTGCCACCTACGACGGGCCACAGCGAGACGCCAACCTGATGTATCTTCAAAAGTTCATAGCACCTGTGGGTCTTAGCAGATCTCGGGTGTAGCCTGAAGCACAATCCGTGACCAAGTTCATACCTAATTATACGCAATTATCTCGAAACAACCCTCTTCATTATATACGTATTTCTACCGGCGTCAATGACTTAATAAGGACGTTCAGCAAGGTGTGACTCAATCTTGTTTCTATAATCACTTTTGGTAAGTATCACTTTGGCCTTACCTCAGTCGTGTGCCTCTGAACATACCCCACTGGATAGCCTCCTACTTAAAAGGCCGTGTATAATATACTGTCGTGAATTACAAAGTCTCCGATTTGATCCGATTGATCGCCGTGTCCTGCAAGGGGCAATTCTTACTCCCATTCTCACTCTTTGTTTAAATTTCTGATGTTTCGTGTTTTCATTCCATCTTTACTCTCAAATAAGCTGACGAAATTGCCGTTGTTTTTGAATACCATGGACCATGCCATCTGAATCTTCGGTCAATACCATTTGACCAGTGGCTTAACGTTGAATACTCAACGTAAAGAGGTAAGATTCTCCAACTTGGTTCGTCAGCTTCGTCAAACCCTGCTTCAATTAATTCATCTTGTTACCTTTAATAGCTCTGCGTTCAGCAAATATCTTGGTGTTACGTTATCACAAATTCTCAACTGAACTGATCATGTGACCACACAGTTATTAAAGTTTCGAAAGCTATTTTTCTATACCGTACGCCTGCGTTCCATATTCGTCTCACCTGATGTAGTTAGACATTATTTTCATGCATTGTTTCCCACTCCTTATACACATCCCCTATAATTTTTTCCTTTCTAATTGAAAAGGATTTCCTGATGATCAGAAGAGGCATTAAGGTTATCACATGACTGAGCTATGACTCTACTGAGTTAATTCGAGGTATGATCGTCGAAGGACAGATTGTTCAGAGCCATTTCTTCAGATGATGCACACCCACTGCATGAGGTCCTCATGGCTTTCAAATCGTTCTAATCTTCTCGAAACCAATATCTCGTCCCTTATTCGAGAACGGAGAACTTCGTGAATATTTTCGTCCCTAACTTTGCCCGCAATTCGGTTGATCTAAGGAGGCGATTGACAGTTTGAATTGCGACATTGAATCCTCACCCTCGCATGATTTACGTAACGTTTTTGGAAAAGTATTTTTGTGTGATTGACTTAATATTATTGCTGAAAATTAGTGTACACGAATAAAGACCTCTTCATACTAAACATCATCCAAGGATAAAATAGTACCATAAGAATAGACCACTCTTAACTTGCTTGATCAGTTTTAGAATTCGTAATCAGTGCGAGTCCCGTTCTGAATTTACATAAGAAGCTCTCCTGAAAACACAAGCAGCACAAAACCTGGTGCAGCCGAGGCTTGATCGATTCAAGCTACCAAATTTGGAATAGCATGTGCTAATTAACATATTATTATATCTGTGCTCTTCAAACACGACCTTTTCTCACACTGTCTCAATTTTTTAAGTCAAGTTGATCTTTATCATTTCAGCTAGCGCTACAAAAGTGGTGGTATAATCAAGAATGTATATCGATCCCATAAACTGGAAAATGGTTGGGATTTTGTTAATTTTTGATCGACAAATCGGTAGTACAACTGGATATATACCACATTTTATCGAACGATCTCCTAGTTTCGGCCCAAATCGATTGCTTTTCTTAATAGAAGAGGATGATTTGCCCAATTTTGTCATGATAACGGGTAGTGAGCACATGAACTATTATTCTGATTAAGTTATAAACAGAAAAAGGTACATTTAAGAACAGCGAGACAACATGCTTCTGCAATATTCTTTCGCATATAGGATCAACGATTCTACATGCTAATATGCGTTCGAAGCTTTTCAAAAATGATTTTTACGAGAACAATCACTCATTCTTCAATAAAATAGCCTTGCTAACTGATTTCAGCCCGGCCTAGTTACTCGAGGTCCTGTGTAACGAATTCGAGATGTATCTACCAATCAGAATTGGTAGTATTCAAAGTGATTCAAAGTGATTCAAAGTTGTAATGGTCTAAAAAGCATTTAGCTTAACAATAACCATAAGATGGAGTTATGAGGTATATACAATAAAAAAGAAGAACAGGGAAACTCATGTAGTGTAAAAATTTGGGTTCTCTCTTAAGTATTTGTCCAAATTAGCTTTAAAAATATCCAGGTTGGCTGAGTGTGTAACAGTGGAGGGGAGAGTGTTCCATGTGAAACTTACACGTACAGCATACGAATATCTTTGACAGTTCAGTCTTGAAGTAGGAATAAGTACTGTAAGTTCGTGTTTTCGACTGGCACGGGGTGGGGAGAGTGTGAAAAGTTTGGACAAGGGATGGCTAGGGACGTGCATAATATTGTACATCATTGTGAGGTCACCTCTTAGTCGATGACAGCAAAAGTCGGAAAGATTGAGATTCCTCAATCTTTCTTCATATGGTTTAGCAGCTAGTCTGGGTGCAAGCTTTGTGGTTCGGTGGTAAATACGCTGCAGAAGTTAGATGTCTTTCTGAATCCAGGGTGACCAAGCCTGAACAGCGTACTCCATCGCTGGTCTCAGATAGGTGTTCATAATACGGGGCACCGACTGATTAAAGAATCTACCGAAAATTCGTCTAAATAACGCCAATACTTGTGACGCCTTTTTGTATGCCGCTTTGCACTGCAGTGAAGTCTTCAGACTTGAACTGGTCCAAACACCCAAATCCTCCTCTTCAGTTGTCCGGACGAGTTGGTGGGACCCAAGAGTGCAGTTGTAATTCACAGTCATTCCTATGTTTAACACCTTGCACTTTTGGAAGTTAAAGGGTAGTTTGTTTCTCAGAGACCAATCGTGCAATGTGTTTAGATCCTTCTGCAAGATTTCACAGTCATCATTTGTACGTATGCTTCTCCAAAGCTTGATATCGTCTGCAAATAAAATAACCTTGTATTTAACACGTTCGGGTATGTCGTTTGCGTAGATCAAAAACAAAATCGGTCCGAGGACCAAACCTTGGGGTACTCCGCTCGTAATTTTAAATGATTTCGATAGGCGCCGTCAACTCTGACTTGGGCACTCCTGTCGCGTAAATAGTTTTATGCCAAGCAAGAAGTTTTCCTGTTATCCCGTGCAATTCAAGTTTCTGGATTAAAATACTATTATTGACGCGGTCGAAAGCATTAACATGTCTAAAAAGCATGCTTGGATGGAGTAACCATTGTTCACACACTCAGTCCAGTCGTTTAAGGTGAGCAAGAGTTTAAATAGACATGAGTGATGTTTCCTGAAACCGTGCTGTTCAGTCGCAAGCAGTCTATTGTTTTCAAGGTGATGGGTGATCTTTTCCGCTACTAAACTCTCTAGCACTTTAGAAATTACTGGCAACAACATAACTTGTCTATAGTTCGCAGCGTCAGATCGACTCCCGCTCTTATAGATTGGTGTGGTGATGCCAGATTTCCATTCCGCGGGAACGATACTATTTTTGAGAGTAATTTGGAAAACGTGCTGAGTGGACCACATAATGAGGATGCGCATCGTTTGAAGATTAAAGGAGTGATTTCAGCTGCTCCTGGTGAATTGGCGGTATTCAAACAAAGAAGTCTGAGCATGACACACTTATTGTTTATTGAAATTTCATTTAGTATTTCATTGGAAAAGCCGATCGAATGCGGCGTAAGATGCACTGATTCCTTGGGACTAAAAACTTTGCAGTAGTAACCTGCAAGAACTTTGGCAGCCTCGAACGCAGTCGTAGTTAGCCCATGAGGTGTGCGTAGTGTTGAGATTTCTGGCTTAATTTTCAATGTAGTGTTAACCATCTGGTACAGGACTTTGGGTTTCGCTCCATTATGGTCAGTAGTCTTGCCTGATGAGACTGCTTGTCCTCGGTGATAAGAGAGGTGACCTTGTTCCTCAACAGACGATATGTTACCCAATTATCTGCCATCGGATTCTGGACATAGTTTCTCCATGCATCGTAGCGTATCTTAATCCACTTCCTTGTGTGGCTTCTCAATGCGAAGGTAAATCGTTTTTTCGCTGTCTTTGGCACAAATCTGGAATGTAGGTTTATTCCATCACGCAGCTTTTCTATGAAGTTTGCCTGAGAAGGATGCACGTCCGTGGTGTCTGGTTTCCAGTCAGAAATCGTTTGAATTCAATGTGTATCTGGCGGTCAGAGCTACTGAATACACAATTATCTTACGGAAGGAATATTTCAATCTGACTCAGCTGAAAATGTGGAACATAATTTTTACCCCATCCAATTTAACTGAATGGAAAAAGGTTTAAACGTTTGAAATGTTTAACCATGCTGAAAACACGAGCGATGCACAAGAGCAAAGAAGTAGCGCTTGTAATCCAGCTTTGTATAAGGCTTGTAAGACCAAATTCTTCAATCACACGTGTTGAAACACGTATAATGCTTATAATCCCATAACCATAAACAAAAATGCTCATTCACATGCATTTCCATTACTCACTCGACGACCGGTTTCGTGCAGTTTGCACTCATCAGGTTTGAACAGTACGATCAGGATTCACGTGCGCTTGTAAACGAGGAGGTATGGGTATGGGTTTATCCCCATTATACATGTATTTGGACACGCGATTTAACAAGTTGGTCGTACCAGCCTCATCCAACAGTGGCATTCAAGCGCAACTTGTTTAGCGTTCCTCCATTGTTTTAAACGCACGCGGATGTTGATCGTACTGCCCATACCTGATATTTGCAAACAGCATGATTCCGGTCGTGAAGTGTGTGCGTGTGTGTGTGTGTGAAGAAAATGCACCAGAGTAGGCATTTCTAATGTACAAGAGCATTTCATATTTTCTCTGGCCATTAACTTAGTAGGCTATCAAGGCAAAATGAGCCTATAGCACTCACCGTCCTATTGAAAATCCACCAGATAAGGTCCTTTCCAGTCCGTATTGGCATGCTAACTCAGTGCTCTCCAGGCGTTGCAGTTTGCAAGCAATCATTAAGACGCGGAAAATTCTCAGCATAGAATGTGTTTTCCAGGCATCACGTTTTTCGCTGTCGAGCCTTCGGTTGCGCGAACATCTGCTCCTAGTGGGTTCATACTAAGACCCTGTCAGACGGACGATTTCCGCAAAGACGTGTTCGCCAATGTAAGAAGGCTCAAATAGAACTTTCACCTAATGTGAGACGTAACTTGGCTTTGTCCTGGTCTGTTATTCGTGTACCATACCCCGGTCACCACAGACAATCCACCATCCAGATTAAGTGCCTAAAATTACTTCGGAATGATTCGTTGCTTGATACTATGTTTCAGCCTGGAATAACCAGGCAACATTTCGATCCCTCGACTGTCAGTTTCCAATTAGAAGTTTACTCTGATCGTAAGTCTTGGATAAGTTCTGTGCAACAACTGTGTTTAACCGGACCTAAAATCGATTTTACTTGAAGTATTTCCGTTCAGGCATGCTACGTTATCTTCTCTTCTCGACCATTGTACACCTTTTGCCTACCGCGATACAATGTTCATTGTCATGTGCGTTTTTTACCTTCTTGGAACGTTATTGTATTACTCAGTCTGCTACAATATTTTCCCTCGCTAATTAGATTACGTGCTTTAATAACGTGAGAAATTAAAAAAAAATGTGAAAACGGAGAGTTTTAATATTGCTTTTTTTAACTATAAATCATTGAGTCCGTGAATCCCTAATTAATAATAGGGTTCAAATCCCGAAAAACATTAAGAATATCAGAAATTTTATAATCAATGATGTTTTCCTAAACTTTAAAATAACGTTGTATATGTGTAGTGATAGACTTGCATTCTGTACATTAAGTGTGGGTCTTGTATACTTATTCGTTGTATGGCATCGTTTGCTTCATTCGAATTATTGCGTGTGGTGAATATAATTTAGAGCAATCGGACTATGTATTCTTTCGTGCTTGTGACGCTTTTGTGCATTAGTTCGTGCGGCAATTGTGATTAACGGATCCTCCAACATTTTAGCGCATTTTGCAACTTGGATTCTATCTCTTAGACTTCTCTCTGTGAACGATAATCATATTATGTACTTTCGATCGATATTAATCGATGCTTGATCGATAGTTCATCCACTGTCTATACTACATGTGGTCTCACTACAATGAAAGGACTGGCTCACATATTCCCAAACATATCAGTTTTGAATGAGGAAATTGTGATTGACTCCGTCAAAGGCTTTCCAAATGTCTTAGTAATAGACGTGAATGCAAGGACTTCTATCCATAACCTTCGTCCAGTCGTCTAATGCTAGCAGCAGATTTGTTAGACAAGATTGATTAGATCAAATCCTAGCTGCGATGGCGGAACAAATTACGCAATGCAAAGTGTCAGTCCATTATTTCTGAGACTATGAGTTCCATGAAATTACCAATGACAGCTAATAGAGTGCCGAGACGAAGACTTGCAACATGAGATCGGCAGCCTCTTTTGAAAAGAGTTGTAATGAAGCCGGACTTCCAATCTTATGGTAACACTCCCTTGAACAACGAATAGTTACAGGCGGGAAATTGGTTCACAAAGCTGATGATGACGGAACCTTAGGACAACAGTTGTGATGCCACCCTCACCTAGGGATTTTCTTGCATTCAGTTTGAGCAGTTGACTTGCGACAATTTCTGGATTTATCACAATTTCGCCCAATGTATCGAATGCTGAGTCGCCTGAATACTCACAACGTTCCTTTGAAACCTTTGACTTGTAAGCTTTAGAGTTATAAATCACGGAAGTATCTGGTTTGACTTTTGTTTAGACGTCCATGAATTTGTATATTGACTGAGAGTCGCGTTCCATTTTGTCAGCAGCATTAAGTGGCGAGTTTCTTAATCTCCCAAGTAAGTGAACTCACTATTCATGAATTAATAATGATCGCGAACTCGAGTTCAAGCGCAGTTGTGTTTCTCTCTTACCTATGGCTTGGTCATAATTACACACAGACTCAACAATGGGCGACGGAGATGGAAGCAGATGCAGAAATCATTCGTTACCTCCTACAATGTGAAGAACGTCAACTGAAGATTTTGATGCCATTATGTTACAAGTCATGACATACACGCAAGTGTCAGCACTACGCTTAGACAAAGCAAATGGCAGGAACAAATCATACTACATATAAAGCACGCTAGTACCATTAAATTCGTACAAGAATTGATCAACCAACAAAAGCTGCACTTCAAAGAGGTATTCTAACGGAAGAATTCTTATCAAAGCAACAGTTCAAGCTCGGTACAATTGACTGAAATATTAGTACAAACTTCAAAGGATCACGTCCACGAGTAGATAACGAAGCCACACTTGAGTCACTAGAACCAGAAAAGTACACGGAAAGTGCGTCCACAAAACAGGTGTTTCAGTCTTATCGCGAACATAAGTTGCTAACAAATGTTGTTTCAAAGTCAGAATTCGATACCTCCAATACATAACAATGAGTAACTTGAGAATTCCAGAGTTGGCAGGAGCGCAGTTGGCTCACCGTGATGACTGACAAAAAGCTGAAAGCGAACATTAATCAAAGTTGCTCTTGTCAACGTGCAAAGATGTCTCATGATGTAGAAGGGTGAGTCCATACAGTTTTAATGAAAGATATCATTGGATCTGCCGTATTCAAGCTAATTCAAGGTTATTAATGGTCTTGAAAGCAACAAGCTTAACAACAACCATATTTTGATTAAAATTGACATTTAACTCTATAAACAAGATAAGTATAAGTATAAGTAAGTATATGAGTGTTCGTGGAACGAATAATTCAATAAAAAGTAGTCTAATTCCGTTTTAAATTCATGTAAGCTAGTGAAGTGAGCAACGGAAGAAGGTAAACTGTTTCAAATAAAACAGGCATGGACAGAATAAAAGAACCTTCTACAGATCAGGCGGGAATGGTGTATGACCAGCACATTCATAAGTCCGATAATTTCTCGTATGCTTTCGCATGAATAAATCTTGTAAGAGGTGGTTGGGCGCATGGAATGTTTTGTAAAGTAACATAAGTTTTCCTCTGATTCGTCGATAGGGGAAGTCGAACAGATTCAGTTGAGCTATATTTTCTTTACAAGGCTTGTTTCGGATGCTAAGAACTAGTTTTGTTGAGCGGTGATAGATTCGCTGCATTAGTTCAACATCCTTTTTGATCTACGTGGACCATGACTGCACACCGTATTCCATAACTTGTCTCAAGTATGTATTCACGAAAAAGATTGTTCGAAATTCCGCTCACTGGCTTGCGTACAGCCAGCACAATCCACTATACAAAATGGAGACTCCACCCTAAATCCTCAGAAATTAACCATAAACGAGCAGCTTTACACCTGCAGTTTATAAACCAGAATCAGAAGTCGACGAACGGAGTCCACAGAAAACCACACCAAAAATACTGAAACGATTTAATACTTATTGTTGGGAAAATTTGGGTCATCGGAGACCAGAAAAAACGCATTGTGAAGTCAACAAGGCCGATTGTGATCACACAGAACCACTAAGAAGGTTGCAACGCGTGCACTAACTTGTGAATCGGCTAAGTGCGGATCCCTACAGGAAAACCTATATCAATATAACACTAAGTTTTATAGCCGCGGATGTTGGCTTATAATTTGTGTCAGTCATTTTAGAAATGATTTTCCTGAGTTCTTTATCGTTTCCGTTAAGTTGAGAAGTAACTGATCTCGCCGCACACATACCCGTTCTGGTCAACATCTGCTCGGTTTACTAGTTAAATGTTGGCCTGTTTGAGTATGATGGATATTCTATCAGCTTTTGGCAGTGGCCTCTAAGTCGGGCAACAATGATACCTTTATGACGTTCATTATTTGTTCATTGAGCCTCAGTATACTGGATTCTAGTTCATTTAGATGCGTCTCAAATTCGTTCTCAGGAGTTTTGGCCTACGAGAACAGAACTGTTGGTTTAGCACTGCAAACCTCGCAAACGTAACAAACACCGGTACAAATATTTCCATTAACAATCGCAACCAAATCCAAGGCACTCAATTTGCCGCATTCTGTATGCACTTTCGACAAACAAGCGCAAAACGTAACAGTCTTAGGACTTACGGCGTTTTTGAAAACCGAACACATGCAACCCGGTATTTTTAATTTTCTTTGCGGGGTCATCTATTCAGGTTTGTGAGCAGCATGGTTTAGTTGTGCAGAAACAGTGGATCTGTCGAGTGATCGATGATGAATATCGTGAGCGCGACCAAAAACGGGGATCACGAATTAAAGCAAAATTAGTATTGAATCCGGCAATTCGATTTGGTAGTTGATGGCAGGATGTTTAAAATATAACCAATCGATGGCGAAGAATAAAATATTCACGATAACGTTAATCCTTTCAAGGATTTGCAGAGCATTAACATCGTGGCACGCGTAAAACCAGTATGGAAAACAACGGGAAATCATAACTTGTTCGTATTTTCGAAGTACGATATACAGGAAGCTGAATTGCGGAGTGTTCCAACAAACTAAAATATATTCACGTATGTGTAAGTAAAAGCACCGTATTTCCTGATAATCAGAAGCTCAAAATAATGTGACCGCAAGGCAATTATAGCCAATTGTAGGAAACCAGTGTCTCTACACATTTATTATTGTACATATTTATTTAATCCATCTTCCTCAAAATTGTGAATCAAAAGTCTGTCTGTATCACGTGTATATTGATTGACTTTCGTCGCCTGGCCAGTGACATCGACCAGTTTCAAAACTCAAATGACACGACATATAAAAAGAAGTGGATCATAAGGGCAACGAACAAGCGGATATCGGATACAAGAACATTAACAGCCAGCGAACAATATTATTGTCCTTTTCTCTATTTCAGTTCTCCTTTTTCTCTGAACTTGATTGTACTGCATAACGCCGTCACTCCAGAAAAGATAAGATTCGGAATACGAGCGTTGTTTTGAGAGCCAAGACGAGAGGGTTCAAAAGACAAAGCCGTCTCTAGAATATAGCCGTCATAAAACACCAATAGGGCGCAACCGAACTGGTGAGCCCAAAGAAGAACACACGCTGATTTCGTTCCTGATCATTTGACGATTTTACATTGAATCATCTTTACATGCCATACCGCACATGAGTAAGCCTCAATGGGATTCTAGCTCGGAGACTATTAGCACGATCGCATTCACTATTCCCCGGTTCTTGAATCAAAGTCCAGAGCAGTGATTCATGCTGTCATAATCCTACTTCGGGATTAAATGTATACCACAAGATAAGCTTCAGATCCATTATGTGACTAGCTCACGAGCGAATCATTGTCTTTAGTTCAAGATATTTTGTTGAAAAATTCATGTAATTACGAGGAACTGAAAACAGCTCGTATCACAGTACTCACAGGGTCCGGACGACTCTGTATTTAGTGGCTTTTGACACAAGCGGAGCTGTGGGATCGGACTCCGTCCAAACTACTCAGATGCGTGCAAGAATTGGTCAGCAGCACAACGATCGATGAGCTCTACTTAAAAAAGCTATTCCTGCAACGTCTCCTAGTACATGTTTAACAAATATTGGCTGACATTGTGGACATGATTGGCATAACACAACTAGTAGAAATGCGAATAGGATAGTCCAGATCATGCAACCCACTGTAAACAGGGTCGTGAAGGCGGATCCACCTGACGACCACCACAGTAGGCTCAACAGGCTTATGAGTGATAAGAGTCCCAAGAGGAGTCGAGATGAAAATAAACGAGCTTTCTGCTAGTACCACACGCGCTTTGTAAGTAGATCGCGAAAGTGTTCACAGCCGTGCTCCTTTCAGAAAGTGGCAAACTAGAATGCTAAGACGTGATTTCGGCAGCAAAGACTGGCTTTCGTCACAAGGGTCGCCTATTTAATGTACGAGATGTTAATACAAACATAAAGTTTATCAACGATACTGGAGCTCAGATAAGTGTGATACTTTCACGGTAACAGGACATAAACACATTATTCAGTATCGTGTTGCGTGCAGTCAGTAGTACATCTTTACGTACATACGGTAAAAGACACCTCACCCTCAATTTAGGCCTTCGGAAACCAATCAATTAAGTTTTCATTATAGCCGACGTTCCTAGTCCTAATATGAGCCAGTATATATTCAAACACCAGGGTACAATGGTAGACCCTAGGCGGTGCGAACCGATAGATGACGTAACGAACCTGACCATAAACGGCTCACAAACTACATGTACGTCTCCCACCATCAAGATCGGTATACAACATTTCAGCCCAACGTACGAAATTCTAATAGATATTTTCATGGATATCACAATTCCTAATGTCGAGATGTCAGATGTAAAGCATGACGTCAACAACCAGATCATAACTACAGAAAACCCGTGGTTCAGTAAACTGCGGAATTTAGCCCCGGGTGAGCTTAAAATCGCAAAAAGCGATTTCCAGCATATGTTGCAAACGGGATTTATCTGCCCTGCCAGCAGTGTGTGGGCGAGTCCACTACACATGGTTTCTACGATGACAGCCAACGACTGGATACAATGCGTAGATTATAGAACTTTGGACAAGCTCACGAAACTGGATAGCTGTCCAAAACTGTATTCACATGATTTCTCCATGTCCCTGCATCATAAGCGAGTGTTCAGCAAGATATATCTTTTTCGACGTATCACTTAATTTGGGTTCACATAGCGGACGTGCCGAAAACGCAGTGACCACACTTTTTGGTCTATTTGAGTTTTACAAATGCCCTTTTGACTGCGCAACGCCGCACAAACGTTTCAAAGTTTCATGGATCTGGTTACGCAAGTACTGAATTTTTTATTCGTCTACATCGACGACATCCTAGTTGCCAGTCTTTCCCAGGAAGAACACCTACAACACATCAAACAACTGTTCGAATGCTTGCGTTATTACGGGTTGGTCATCAATCCCTCCAACAAGCAATTTGGACAGGATCCATCGTTTTTATCAGCCATCAAGTCAACTCTGAGGGTATTAAACCCCTCAGCGAAAACGTTGACGCCATTACAAGCTTCCAATTGCCTGACTCTCTCACCAAGCTGTGCAGGTTTGTTGGCGTGATCAACTACTATCACCGCTTCATCCCAAAGTGTTGAGAGCTATGCCAAACACTGGCGGACCTACTAAAGCTGGCAAAAATCTGTTCCGAACGGACGAGTCAGGTGGACAACCTCTCGACAAAATCAAGCATGAATGGGGCAAAATGGTGTGGCTAGCACAGGTCGATCCGCAAAGTACTATTGTACTTTCCACTGATGCATTCTCTTTCGCTGTCGTTGGTGTGCTTCAACAAAGAAAGAACGGCAACTTAGTATAGGTTGCGTTCTTCCCAAAGAAGCTACAACCCACAGAGCAAAAATAAAGTACGTTTGTTCGCGGAATGATGTCTGTGTATCTGAGTATTACACACTTCTGTCACTTGTTGGACGGACGTGAATTTGAGTTTCTCACAGATCACGAGCCATTGACCTACGCGATATCCTCTGACAAGTACAATCCACGTAAAACACGACAATTGGACTATATCTCGCAATGCACGTCGAAAATTAATTATCTCCCTGGATTCAAGAAAGAGGTCGCCGACTGCTTGTCCAAATCTCCCATTGATACCATGAATGGTGAGCTGAAAGAACTGGCTAAACGTCAAAGCAAAAAGAAAACTTCCTCGAGCAGTGGTTAAAACACCAATTTAGATGATCGAACGAATCTTTTTGGCGGCGGGAACATGCAACACCTAATCTGTGATTGAACCAAAGGCAACGCCGACCAGTCGTTTACTAAACGTACAAAAGAGTCATATTCGACTCTATACACAACATGTCGCTCCCCAGTGTCCGCGTCATGCAACGTCTAGTCGCAGATCGCCTTGTATGGCTGAGAATGAACAGGGAAATGCGGGAGATCGCCAGAGCCTGTCTCTTTTGTCAGAAAGCCGAAGTCCAACGCCACACACGGAGCCCAATCTGAACATACGATGAAAACTGCACGCGTTTCATCCATGTTCTTATGAACATCGTCGAACCACTGTCGATATGAAAAGGCCAGCGATACCTCATGACGTGTGTCGATCGATACACACGTTGACCAGTATCGGTACCCATACAGGACATCGATTCAGAAACCATAGCGAGAAACTTTGTTGCACACTGAATTGCTAATTACGGCACTCACGAAATTGTGAAGACATACCGCGGTGCACAATTCGAATCCAAACTATTGCAGGACCTCACAAGGCTGGTTGGAACGAAACGCATCAGAACGACAGCATATCACCACGCCGAAAATGGGATGGTTGAACGGATGCACAGACAGTTAAAAGCATCCTTGATGGCTTAACCGGACCCAAGCAACTGGACTGAACCCCTACCGATTGTTTTACTGAGCATGCGGACCTCTTTCAAACCGGACTTGGGATTCTCATCTGGTGAGTTAGTCTACGGTACTACTCTGAATCTCCCAGCGGACCTCATACACGGATCGCTGGGTAACCAATACATCCATCCTAGCGATTAAAATTAAGCTATCAAGTACAGTTCAGTTCAGGTTGCACAGGACCGTATGTGGCTAACACGCCAATCGAGCGTCCAGAATTTCTTTCGGTTGAAAGCTCCAGATAAGCACTCACCAGGGCCAAAAAGGTTTTTCCTTTTTGTCTATTTTAAATCCTAGACGATCACGATGCCAAGAGATAATCCGGATTATATTTGGGGAGCACCGCATTATAACCGATGTTGGAAAAAAAGCAGTTTCTCTGCAAAAGCACGGTGAGAGGTCGGCTGAAGAAGAATCGTGTATAATAAAAACAGAGAACTCTAGCCTTTACTTTATTTACGAGATAACGCTAAAAGGTGAACTACCTAAGCTTGTATAATAATTATGAAGTGTATTCAGGAAAAAACTTACCCCAGTTGCGGTCCAAACCGTGCTTAAAACTCGATACGGTACTGCAGGATATAAGTTCTTCTGGAAGAATGTTCCAGAAGTTTACATACCTAATGCTGAATAGGTGTTTACTGGAGTATAGCCGACATCGTTTCTTAGCAGTTTTAGTGAATAGCCCTGGGTGCAAAGCTCGGGACTCAAGGTGAAAGAGTCGTTTATTGGCACGCCACTCAAACCCTTCAATACCTTAAAGGTTTCAATTAAGTCACATCCTAAACGACGGCGTCTAAGGTAGAAAAGATCGAGAGAAATCAGTGCGGTTTCCCTTGTAGTGGACCAAAACGGAACAGTCTAGCACTACACGCAATAATGCGAAAATGGAAATAACTCACTAAAAGACCAAAGGAGCAAATGTCCAAATAAAGATCCGGAGAAGACCAACGATAGCGAAATAATCCACACTGGAAAAATCCAAGAAATCAAGGAATCCAAGGTGAAGAAAGCGCTAAAATATCGGAGGATCCTTGAATCACAATTCCGGTATGTGCGTACCCGCGCAATCTCTGCAATCTCGAAAGAAGCAAAGTCCAAGTTTTAAATTGTATTGACCGCCAAAAAGTGTCTTGTACAAGCGTTAAAACGAATGAAGTGTACATAGCCAAAAAAGGAATAACAATAGGAGGCCAAGAGTTGTATGTACAAATTATTAAGTTACAAAGTGAAAGTAGTTCACTACACCCTCGCTGATCATCAATCATGCGAGTTGCGAGGCGCTGTACGCTTTCAATTCGAAGGATGTCCAGTACAAAATATTTGCCTACATATTCCCTTATTGATATGTGAAATATAAATATTGATTTGTAAATTCCGCCTAACGTGTTATACATCATTTATATTTAGTGACTCATTAAATTCACTTATCGGTCAACCCCACGTTCTTTACCACACTTGTAAATCCCGCGCAATTCAAATGTAAATTTTTGAATCGTCGAATTCTTTCATGAAAAACACCGACTCCTAACGTGTAGATCGTATTCGATGAACTTTCTGTGGTTTTCAAACAGGCGACTATTATTGATTTTTTTTATCGTGGTTGAGTTATTTGATAATTGATCCAAACAAGTTTCGTGAATATTTAGAAAGGCTTGACAAACAAAATTGTATCCTGTTCTAAGGCGTGGTTGCTACCGATTAACCACCAAGAACGTGCCTTTGTTCTTCTGGGATTTGGTCGACCGCATCGATCACAATACGTCGAAAGCAATACCATTCGACCAGTAGCTGACTAGAAAGACCTTGGAGTTATAGTGTCCGACTCTTTGAAAACAAAGGCTGATTCTGCAAAGAAGATTGTCAATTCAAACAGATTTCTGTAGGCAATTCGTAGGTCAAATCCATCCTTGAGTATGAACTTCCAGCTGTCAATAGTCAATAGCAGATTATGGTACAAAGAGCTACGAGCTTAAAAGATAACCATAGGTTAGTCATTACAGTCGGTCGGGTTGAGTTTAGAAGGTTCGACGTCGTATGCCAAAGTTCCATAAAGGGTCGGGTTATATATATCATAACTTTCAATACAGGGAGAGATGAATCGGTTAGTTCCGTATATATGTATCTGGAAAGGAAGCGGAAAGTTAGTGTAGAATCGGGAAGATGGAAAAGCGAAAATCCATTAAACATGTTGAGAAAAATAAAGATAACTAACTACGTGAGAGTGCAATGCGCTGCAGCGAGTGCAAAGCTATGCAACAGCGATGGTTCTCGGCATGGAATCGTTGAAATATGAAGAATGTCTGAGAAAACTTGACGTGTTCCCTCTCGAGTATCGCCTATTCAGTAAGATTTACTGATGACAAGGCGGATCTTGCTGAGAGAATATGGTAATGAGCTATCGAAGCATTTCACCATCATGACGAATCCCAAAACGCGAGGCCATGATATGAAGCTTCGATAGCGGAGAACTCAACGGCTTGCTTCAAAGTGCACCTTATGCATCAGGATTGTGAACACATGGAATGCCCTTCCGAGAACAGTCTTTGCGGAAACCACGGAAGAACAGTTCAAACATGCACTGGACAAATGCTTGCCGGTTGTTTTGGAAAGCCAACCCACCGTTAAATGAAACCCATTCATCTGAATGGCGATCATGTCATTCGCTGGACTATGTCAGTGAACAGAATGTTATGCGGCTTGCACGGGACAACCCTCTGCCGTCTTTTCAAAAAAATAAGAAAAATTCTTCTATTTCGACTGAATTTCGTTATATATATATACTATAGAATAAACTGCGCTCCTGTAAAATGGTCAATGTTAACTTCAAAATTGTTGCTTAAGAAAATAGAGCTGATTTAGCAAACCACTGAAGCTATCACGAAGTCAAAATGTTCTTTTTCCTTCAAACCAAGTGAACAGTTGCCTCGCCCTCTACCCGGAAAGGTTGCATGGTTGTTTCCGCGATCAACACTCGTGTAGTATCATGAATTCCAAACCTAAATGTGCTGACTATTACCACTTCAACCTATTGGATTGTGGTGTAATTTTCGAATGTGCCAATGTATTTTTAAATATAATAATTATTTTATTCTGTATATCATGTTCACGCATACAGTGAAACTACAAAAATGCTGATTTTTAAAATCATTTACATATTTCGCTTGCCCACTTTCCATGTGTGTGCTTACCTGCTTTTCCTGGTTCCTATTGCTTGGCACTTTGTCTGGCTCCAGACGTGCTGTGTAATGATGATAATGATGATGACGCATGCTGATACTGAACAATCGTTCAGTTCGTGATTACAAATTGTGCATATTCTTGAATTGAGCCTCTTCATCTAGGAAATCTTGGTCAATTCATATTTATCGCTAATTTAAAAGCACTCAGTCGATTCGCAACGCCACTGGAAAGTCGTTCACTAAATATTTAATAACCATTAGGCAAGGAGTAGAAATCTGGAATCGCAGATGATGGTCAACAAACTAGTACTAGCACCTAAAAGCCAAGGGCAATGAACAATGCTTATGCTCGCTCGTTTTCAATAGTTAGGGCACATTTTAAAAATGCCTCATCACCGCTTACCACCGCGCTTAATTCGCAAAACCTGGGAGAAAAAACAAGGTGGTCAGTATTTGACATGGCGAGCTGCGACGAAGAAGCTCAACGTAATATTAGGCTGTGTAAGGGTTAAAAAATTCACCTAAACGTTGTTTGGGAACCTTATACAATATACAGTGGCACCTATATCATTGTGTGTTTGTATGAAATCACAAGCCTGATCCAGGCAAAATGCCGCACAGTCATAAACTGCATGTGGGCTAAGATACTGTCAGGTTGCTCAGGCTTAGACCAAAGATAAGGAAGAAAGAAAAACAAATAATGAAACCGCATGCTGTGAAACCACAAAACAAGCTGCATTTTGTACATTCGCATAGTTCAATTGTCCTCTTTTTCCGCGTTTGCTTATCTACTTTTCCTGTTTCATGTTGCTTGGCACTTTGGTTCCAGACGTGAGCCGCATAATTATGCTAATAATGCTTGAATAAGTTTGAATGCGAATTTCATCCACTGATGCCTCCAAATTTTATCTTTCCATTCTACCTTTGGTTTCAGTTGATCAAGAAAGCACTGGACTTTCGACATTTATACTTCAACATTCAACGTTGGCACGCATATCCTAGATGTTTAATACCATATTATCGGATATCAACAGTCGAGAGTTATACGGTGATCGAAAGTATAATGCGTGTTGTGGTAACGCTCCGGTTCTTTTAACTGTTCACCAGCAAAACGTATTCCTGCTAGCTGTATTGAATATTTCGAATGTCGCTCAACCCAGGCTTTCCATTTACATTCTATTGTTGATACAGTAAGAATATCTTTCTTTCTAGTCCGTTCTCGCTCAGGTCTCTCCTCCATTTGCTTGCGATTACTCTCCAAGTAAGCTTTTTTAACGAAGTAACTTTCTCTAGCTGTCCCCGATCATCTTCTCGTGGCCCAAGAAGACGGATTAGTTCACCTTTTTAACACCGATCTCGAAGGACCTGGTGCTCTAATTCAAGGTATTTATCCCAGGTTTCATTTTTTAGCTTTTGGTCGTGTGTTATATTTTGCGGGGAATCTGAACATTGACACTTAACAAATTTTGACTTAAACCACCGTCGATAAGTCGCGACTATTGTTTTTCTGGTACCATCACTTGAAATACCACAATTTTCATGAAATTACTGGTAGCTAACATGTATCAATTTCAACTTAAATTTTTTTATTTGTTACGTGGAAGGTAGTCATGCAGTCATCTTGTGGTGCACGGATGTGCAATCCTGCAGTACTTATGTGCTGCGAGGCTAACACCGTGCTAAATTGATTGGCCAGAGGTAGTGAGCTGCATGCTGAAACAGGCTGGAGTCTCACTACCATTTCCTGTTTTTTCCTGTTCTTTTTCCTTCTCATATCTGTCTAGGCCTGGGTAACCTGACAGTATCGTAGCCCACGTGCGGTCTCTGACTGTGCGGCACTTTGCCTGGATCAGGCTTGTGCTTTCATACCATACCATACCATCGTCGTAAGCAGCGAGAATTAAATCACATCGTCATTCTTGTCGCCGCGTACATTTTAGAAGACAGCAATACGTCATCAGCAAGCCAAGATGCTTGAGAACTATGCGACAACAGTAAATTTATTTTATCATGCTTGAGGATGGAGGTCTTGGAAAATTACTGAATCGAAATAAAAACAATCGTCGATACATCTAAATGAGTTGTCTATAGTTCGGTTGACGTGCGTTTTCTATCAAATTTTACAAATAAGAAAAATCTGTTTATGTATACTATTCTATGCATCCCACAACTCTTTAAATCCCTCTTTTCTCTTTTCATCCAGTATTTTATTTTGTCATGGTTGTATGGAAGTTAGGTACATGCTACCTGTTTAATGCGCTCCATGCTTTCATGCTATTAATGATAGTTATTTTTCCTATCGTTAAAACACCTTCCATCTTTTGCTTTTTCCCGCAACAAGACTTTGAAGCACATGCGAATGCTATTTTTGATGTCAAGTGGACGATTTGTGGCACTGGTTTTCTCACTGCCTCCGGCGATCAATCGATTCGATTGACGCATGCAGAAAGAGGCGTGGTTGTACAGCAATTTTTCGGTCATACCATGTCGGTCAGATGTCTAGCTTTTATGCCCGGAGACTCCCGTGAGTTGACCTTATTTGAAGCGATGCTGGAAAATATGTTTGAATCTTCTCTGTTTTAACATACCAAAAACCGTTATGAGTCCCATGGATTTATGAATTGATTATCTAAGATAAGATTCATTATCATCATCAGAGACAGTATTACACCCGTAACTTGTACCGAGTGCTTAACTGCCACACAACCATGAAAAAGTAAAATCCTAAAAGAGACGGGAGGGCGGGACTTAAATAGCTATGGATTCTATAGAAGAGTAAGCACAAACAAACTGGGATGAGGTGCCTACACCTCATGGAACATGCATTCAAACAAGTTTCGTGAACGAGTAGAGCGACAGCATGACAGCTTCCATGCGACTTTCACTGTCATGCATCATAACAAGCTTTTCTCGTCACTCCGCTTGACAACATACAATGTTATGCAGACACTCCAAGAAGATGCTTATTGCAGACCGCCATTTAACACGGTTTCGGGACCTATCCTGAATTGTAACAAACCATTGCGATAGATAGACTATCTAAGGTAAGAGCCACTGCAGCTTGCGGGCCTATTTGTCTGAGAGTTCTGACATTCATGGCTCCTGTGTAAGCAGAGGTCCATGGTTTCAGAAAGCGATCTGTAAATTCGCGAACAGAAAATGTTCCAACATGTTCAGCACGGTCTTTTCTAAAGCTGGGATTGACAGACGGAGAGTTGTTAGGAGTGGATGAGGGAAGGGAAGGGTCAGATACAGCTTGAAGAGCAGGGTCAGCAATAGCTCGTTTTCGCTTACCCGCCCTGCTGTTTGCAGCAGATAAGGCGACCCTGTTTATCGTGCGCGACGGCCGATGCACTATGGAGTTGGTTTTTGTAGTTATAGTCATGGTTGTATGTCGGCTGGGATACTGCCAAGTCGCTCACGCATAGACAGGAGAATAATTAGCGTTCTCGACCCAAGCTTTGGCTAAAAATCATGACCCACAAGGCAGCGGGTTGGGTTGGGTCCGTGTTCGTCCGACCTCTATCCATTGACCTTCCTGGTATAAGTGGCTCTGAAGGTGCCCGGAGAGCACCACTCAGCATAGCTCAATTGGTCATTGCGGTACACAAACCATCGCAGGTTATGGTCCAGTTTCAGCGCGATCAGATTACCTTCTAGCGTTACTCACTCAACTAACTTACATGAGTTAAAAAATGGTCCAACTAATTTTTTCTCAACGTGTTTTTAATATCAACCATCATACGTTTGTTAAGCTTGATGCATTTTAGACCTTTAAATGGTATGAACGCACCAGCCTGATCCAGGCAAAGTGCCGCACAGTTAAAGACTGCACGTGGGCTAAGATACTGTCTGGTTGCCCAGGCCTAGACAGATATGAGGAGGAAATAGAAATAGTAGTGAGACTCAAGCGTGTTTCAGCATGCAGCTCACTACCTCTGGTCAATCAATGTAGCACGGTGTTAGCCACACAGCACAAAGTACCGCACGATTGCACATCCGTGCTTGATTAACTTGAATCCATTATAAACAAGGAGCGCTTGTATGCCACTGTTGGATAAGGCTGGTACGACCAACCTGTTCAAAGCATGTGTCTAAACACATGTTAAATGGGGTTAAAAACCCCTAACATAAACAAAATATTCATTTGCATTCGTTTTCCTCATTCACATGACCCACGACCGTTTTCGTGCTGTGCACTCAAGCAGGTAGGGACAGTAAATCAGGATCCCTACCTGATGATTGGCAAACAGCACATAAAACGTGTCGTGGGGGTGGTTGAAATAACGAAAAACAGCAATGGAAGTTTTGTTTCATGTTATGGGTTTAACCCCATTTAACAAGTGTTGTTAGACACAGCTTGAACAGGTTGGTCGTACCACCTTATCCAACCAGTGGCCCATAGCAAGTCGCTCCTGTGTTTACACCATTCCTCCACTGTTCCGCCATGCGGCTCCTGATCTTACTGGCCCTACTGATGAGTGCAAACAGCAGGAACCCGTCGTGGGGTGTGAATGACGGAAAAGCATGCAAATGAATATTTTGAATCCATTATATTTTGAAATGGTTTCTAAAAACATATAAACTGGTTAATCAGCGTGAACTCGACATACAGTACAATTTAGTTTTCGCATTACACTGTTTTAGATTTTAACAATTTTATTCAAGTACAAGAGCCGTCAATGAGCGAAATGGAACCCCTTTACCGCTCTTATTTCAAATCAAACCATTCATAAAACGTAATAAACCATACATAGTGTCACTGCTGCAGGTTTTCAAGCACATCTGGCAAGTTTTCGGTCAGTTGTTGATTAGGTATCTTGAGCTTTTAATATTGTACGTGTACTTGTATTTGTATGTACATTTTCGCTCTACTGTTGTTCTGCACGCGTAATACATTGCCACCGCTAATGACGGCTTCCGTCACTATGACTCTAGTACCCGTGAGGTTTAGTCCAAATCACAAATATCTATCTTCAGCTATAAGCGCAGTTGATTTAGTAAAAAAATTAAGGCGATCAACTTAAGTCTTGGCTAAACATTTTGCACTTTTCTGGCAATCCATACCATGTGCATTATCTAATCATCGCTTCATTAATGGTCGATAAACGCTTTTTACACACCATCACTATACTCTGTTGTCACTATCGCAGACGTTGCGCATTTATACGCATTTACCTGGTAACGACGTAAATATTAAAACTTTTATAGAATCCGCAGCTATGTAAGTCCCACCTTTTTATAGGATTTTACCTTTTTCTCGTGATTTATGTCAGTTTAGCATCCGGTACATGCTACCGGTTTAATGCTGTCTGATGATGATGGTGATGCATAGACTTTACAGGTTTGGTCAGGTATTGCGAACGAAAATCCCCCCTTTTCCTAACGCTGCTTCGTTTGTCACTCCTAATGGCGTCGTTGCAATGGTGTCCAAACACTGGCTTGACTTAAACAGATGAAAGCTTTGACAGCTAAACTGACTGTAATCAAGGACTCCGAAAAATCGATCTGGCTTGTTACTTCAGTGATGCGTTCGATGGCGGTCTTGTTGTAGGCACCTTTGTAAAGTGTTTGATTAATCGTGTTTGTTTTCATGTCAGTAAAAACCGCAAGGTGGTTGTCATGCTGATGTTAATGTCGCTCTACTCGTTCACAACCCATGATTGAATGCGTATTTGATTCAAGGTTTAGACAGCTCATTCCAGTGCATCTGTATATGATGTTCAACAGGTTCAGACGCTTTTTAAATACCATCCTTTAAGTTTCCATTTTTTGATGTCTGGCAGTTGACATTCGGTTCTCGCTACTCCGGTGTTTGACTGTCCCGTATGATGACGCCTTCATTTCACTTATTTCCTGACTAGTTGCCGGTGAATGCACACTGTGTAATTTCGTTGATCTTACGCTATTTCCCGCTTTGACATTTTTGCTTCAATATTAACACCAAAACTCTACAAACACAAATTTTTGACACACATCACAATAATGCGCGTTAACACGTTGGCCGCGATGTGCAGAACTTTGCAAAAACGCGATGTGTACATATATGGTACACGCCTACAAAAACATACTTTTTAAAATAATCGTATTTCCGTAATAAAGACTGCGATCATCGTGAGCGAAGTGAACCACCAAATATTGGCACAGAGTCTACTTGATACACTGGTAGAACTTACCTCTGAGGAGCCGCACAAAACTTCACTTCGCGGACTGCCTTAGCACCGAAGATATAAAAGTTGGAACATGCCGCCCGCAGCGAAAAACTACAGAATCGGAAATCGTGGTCAACGTGTTAACCAAATATCTGCTGCAATTCCATGTCCATAGACTGCTTGGCAAAATTATATTTTTTACTATACGGTTAATATTTGTTGCACTTGGACGATCGTGTAATCATTGCAACAACAACAACAACAGGTTTTACCCCCGCTGCCGTTCTAGTACAGAGGCAGAGAATCATATCGAGTTGGCCCTAATCTTTCGTTCTGTGCCACGTGTCTCACTCAACGATTGATGTGGTTGATATGTAGCTGTTCTATCTTCCGCTACTTATTTTCACTTCCATCGCAAGTACCGTCAATATTTGTTGTCGCTCATCGGTGGAATTTTAAAGCGATTGCATTGATGTGTTGCAGAAATATTTGCATCTGCCTCACGCGATGGCAGTGTTCGTCTCTGGGATTTGCGAATCAAATCTGACACGGTGAATTTTCGTGGCACACCTGGTGCTTCCAGCGTCGGATACATCCCTCAGTGTCACCTGCCAAACTGGCCGTCCACTTCTGAACAAGAAAGTCCGCCCGCTAGGCGTTCGCGAGTTTCGAGGCGATCTGGCGTAAGTAAATCTTATTACTTCGGCATCCACTCTACGAATGTGTGTAATATGTTACAATCATGCTTGGATGTGCAATTGTGCAGTATTTCAGTAGTGTGCAGTTGACGCCCGTTGTGAGCTGCATGTGAAAACTCACATTTTCATTCTCACATCTGTCTAGGCCTTGACAACCTGACAGTATGTTAGCTCAAGTGCAGTTTACGACTGTGCGGCACTTTACTTGTATCCGGCTTGTGATTTCATACATGCATACATCGACATTGATCTTTAGTTGTCATTCACTTTTGTCCTGTTCCACTCAATGTCACTGTTTTCCTCAGTTTCCCACTTTCGACCACTTCTAGCAATGCTGCCTGCATCCAGATTCTGATTCCATGTACATGCATGCATACATGTTACAATCGCTGAATTCGTAAGGCTCTACCATATGCCGAATGTTGAACAACAAGGGGATTAAGCACTACGCTGCCGTTCCGTGTAATGTCGGTGACTCACGGGAATCCTCAGAGGGAGTGTTAGGGCAGATTTTTTTCGAATCAATCACTCTTAATTTCTGAGCGGCTAACATCGTGCTAAATTGATCAGCAACGGTAGTGCTGAAACACAACCATGCTGACTACCATTTCTATTTTCTTTCTCATATCTGTCTAGGCCTGGGCAACCTGACAGTATTTTAGCCGTCTATGGCTATGCGGCACTTTGCCTGGATCAGGCTTGTGCGTTCATACATACGTACATACCTAATTTAAATTTCTCCATCTGATTTAAGCAAAAACAGGAAACTTGTTGAACAGGATTCGAGCATTTTAATATATTCGTTTCTCTCTTACTTCAACAGAAACGCCTCGATTATTCGTTTCAGCGTGGTTATTTCATCCACACTGTGTTTATCCAAACGTTCGATCATTAACAAAGTTTTTGTACATATATTCCTCTACTATAATATAATGACCAATAAGTTTTACCCTTCATTATTTTAAATATGCACTGTTTAAGTGTCATCAACAATTAACGACATCTGTTCAACAATGTCTACAAGAAGATTTGGCGATTGACCGGGAGTACCTTGCGCCGGTTATCTCCCAATCCAAAATTGTCTATCTTTTTCGCACCAAGTCATAGCCGTTGTTTTCACGTCTCAATGTAGGTGAATAAGTATTGGCTGTGCTTGCTTGTGTGTGTGTGTGTGAAATCACATGCCCAAGGCCTGGCGAATTTCCACTCACTCCTGTGGTTATTATCATCTGCTCAAGTAACCTACTTCTACCTTTGTGCTGTGCTTACTTACTTTCCCGTTTCTTTCATCCGTCAGTCAGATGCACAGAGCGTGACCTCAGTCGTCTTTATGAATGATAACACGCTTTTGTCCGCTGGTTCAACCGATGGGTGAGTCCCTCAGTTCCGCTTCTTGTGTACTACTATGCTTATTAGTTTGTTTCGCCCATTTGCTTGTTTGGTATCTGGTCTACAACTACCATTGGACTAAAGCCCCACTGTTGTGACACTCAACTGTTGACTGATTGTGCGGAGCTTCCTTTGTGATGGCTAAATCGTCACAGAATAATTGCCCTCCGTAATGCCATAATCAACGGTAACCTATTTCTTTATTCTCCGTTATGCCCGTTCCTTTAGAGGGGGCATATAACTGAGTAATATTCATGCATTCTCGCTATTTCGCAAAACAGTAGTGCAAAATTATATGAATATAAGCACAGCGTTTCTTTTCTTGGGTGTTGTTTTCAAATGGCACGCTGTCCGTTTCAATAATGTGCCATCTTATCTCATTGTGTCTTTGCTTACACAGTTCGCAGATTTTCAATTCTCCCTTCCCTATTAAGGTTTGATTACATTGTCCTAACTGTGTGGCGTTTAGCACTTGCTACCAATTGAATACTGTCCACAGCGTATCAATCACCCTCCCCCGTTTCCATACGTAAACTTCCTTCGTATCGGCGCGGTTGTCGCGCCTTATTCTGTACATCACAAGCGGTGCTAAAATCACATAATCGACGAGTACGTGATTATACAGCAAGTTTGAACTATCCCTGGGCGTCCAAATAAACTAGAACTGTCGACGCATTCGTGTGTGTGCACCAATATTTAGTTTGGCACCGTCGATCCATCTCGATACGATCACGCTCGACGTTTTTTCAGGTACATTCGAAATTTCTCTATTTGTGGTACCGAGTTTTCTTTGGCGACAGCTTCTTACATATAGTCTCACATCAACCGGAAAACGAATATGCCGATGATATATATGTCTCGGTCATTGATGAATTGTGGATAGTCAAGATAATCGGAAACTAATCACCACGATTATTGTGGGAATATCATCTGTTGCTCTGTGCGACTTCTCCCACGTGCACACTGACCGATTTCGTAATGATCACTTAACGTGAGAAATGTTTCAAAACGACTTTCTATTCCGGCTGTGTGATAAGGAGGGTCATTTTCCTGTGACACACGACAGTGCAAGCGCTTATGCTGCGCGTCGAAACCAGTCTTGCTTTCACGCTGAGTCCTGGAGCATCGACCCAGTGTGCGCACTTAATCGGTTTCACATTGATTCATGCGCTTCCAAAGTGCTCATTTCTGATTGGTGCATGCGTCCGTGATGGCCGAACCTAAATCAACCGTCATAGTTTGCCATCGATGTAACACTCTTTTATTGATTGACAATAAAACAGCGACACCATTTACTGGTAGGCGTATCATCTATGCATATGTTCACCCGTTCGCTTTTACTGGAAGCATTTTTCTTTTCTCTTCGTCTAGCTCGATCAAACTGTGGGATCTTAGGCGCGTGTTTAGTGGCGGTGGCATCAACAAAAAACCCAAACCCAAGAGCATTCTTCGTTATCGTGGCATATCGCAAAAGCGCAGCGGTAAAGTTGCCCAACTTTCGCGCTAATTATGTTGATTATTATGCTTCCGTGCAACCCTTTCCATCAATGTGCACGGATGTAATATCGTGCAGTATTTCTGTACTGTATGGCTAACACCGTGCTAAATTGAATGGCCACCGGTAGTGAACTGCATGCTGAAATACGCTGAACTCTCCCTACCATTTCTATTTCCCCCTCATAGGCCTGAGCAACCTAACAGTATTTTAGCCCACGTGCAGTCTCTGACTGTAGGGCACTTTGCCTGGATCAGGCTTGTGCTTTCATACCACCATACATCATCAATGTTAGTTCGAATTTAACTTAACGATAACTACAATCCCATTGCCCGTTGCATAATCATCACGTTTTGTTTCTCTTCGATTTTCGTCACTGATGTCATCTGTGTGAACCTGAGTAGCTCAAGTTGTATAAATGCCTCTCAAATAATGCATCATTTTTCCGTGTAGAATATTTGTTCGTCATACATGGTTTTTATTGTCCTAATTTGTAGTGCCTTTTTGCAGCATGTCTGTGTTTTGTTGCATTTCTGAACGTTCCACTAAATATCGAAATAACAAAGAACATGCAAGAAATGGCTGACTCGATGAAGAGGCATGCTAAGCGATGCTGGTAACGTGTACAAACACATCCTTCTCTGAAATGAATGAATGTGGGGGGCGTCATCAATTTCGAGTTGTCTCATTGTTCGCTTCCGTTCGCGCAATCGTAGAAGCAACTTGACTCGCTGCATGTAACAGTTTTGTTCCCTCGGTGTGCGCCCCTCAACCGATTCGGAGTTTAAACCATGCTTCGAATGCGTGAGATAATTCGTTGCAATAGATCCCGATGGCATATGCCTTGTTCTGTTTCTTGTTATCTCTGAGAGCACTATAGTGCTATGGCATAACCACGCTTGGCTGCTCGATAAGTCAAAGGAAACTAAGACTACAATGAAGAAGCGAAGGTGTCTTCTGAGCTAAAGAACAAGAAGAAGATCTATTTGTTTAGGTTCAGCCAAATTGGGTTACAGTGCTTCGATCTGGCATATCCAAACTGAGCTGAATGCAGAAACACATGGAGTCTCATTTTCATTATGCTTTTCTCGCTAGCCTGATTATCCTGACAGAATCTGAACCAACGCGCAGTCTATGACCGCACCACGTTGCTCAACTGTAGGATTGTGAAATGTTACCGCATTATCATAAAGAACAGCGTTACTTTGTTAGGAAATATCGAATGCCTTAGAATTCATTTGTATTTCCGTGGATTGTGGTGAATATTGCTATTGCCCGCCATGTCACACAGTGCATGGTGCATGAAGTGTGTGTGTGTGTGATCTTGTGCAGAGCTTACATCCGTCAATAACTAACCTCGTGTTGAATTGATTAGCACCGGTTTTCACTCGCAATTTAACTTCGGTTATGGTTACCTTGTTTTTACGTCAAATCATCCAGACACGGATAAGCAGTTGTACAACACTGCACAGGCGAAACCGTGCTAATTTGATTTGCCAATGGTACTGTACTGACCGTGGATACAAGCTGGACTCTCACTACTATTTGTTTCATGTTATAGTACATCTGTCTAGGCCTGAGCAATCTGACACCATCCTAGCCCACGTACAATCTCTGACAGTGAGGTGCTTTGGATCAGGCTTCGATTGCATGAGTACATAAATCGCCATGCTGGTAGTGTATCAACCAGGATGTCTCAGTACGACCAAATTGGACGATAAGCTTTTGGTTTTACTCATTGGAACACGCACATCACATCATTAAATACAAATTATAGGTATTTTTACTTGAATGTATCTCGCGCTGTTGTATTTTGGTGATGTGGTTTGATGGGCTAAACATGTGGTGTTCGCTCCGTGTTCAATTACACTAAAACGAATTCGAGTGAAGGACATCGTTGACCTTACTTTCGAATCCCCATTTTTATTTATAAGTCGCTGTTTGTGTCATTGTATCGATTGTTTATTACCTTTTCTTTCAGGTTACTCGGACTTACGTTTGAACTCCTTTAGAACACGTTTGTACGCTAATTGTCTGGACAATGTGGTGTACGAGTATGATTTAACGACGCAGTCAACCTGTCCTAGTAAGCATTGTTGTCGGTACAAAATTTTGCTACAAATATCTTGCAGTTGGTTAGTCGCTTTAGAGCAGTGGTTCTTAACCTGGGTTCGATCGAACCCTAGGGGTTCGGTGAGTCCTTTTCTGGGGTTCGACGGTTTGGCATTGGGTTTGGGTGGGCTAAGTCGAACATCCTTGGGTAGTGTTCGTTTTGTGTGCAAATGATGCATGAGACAGTTTGTGCACGTATACAGTATATAGTTATATACATATGTTTTGAATTGGAACAAAAAACACATTTTATTTTTTCAACTACGAAGGGTTCGATGAATGCATGGATGGAACTTGTAGGGTACGGTACCACCAAAAAGGTTAAGATCCACTGCTTTAGAGCCTCACTGATAGCACGCATGATGCGATGCAGATGCTCATTGAACGTAACCCGATTGCCAGTTTCGGGAATTCCTGGAAACGTTGGTGGAGCGCTTAATACATGGCGGCGACCGGCGATTTTTTGATAATTCTGATTCATCGGAAGTATGGCCTTATGCGGGTTGACATCGGTAAGGTGATTCGCGAAGTAGTTAATCTGTCAATTCATAATACAAAAAACGCTCGCAGCAATATTCATTGAAACGGTTCAACTGGCCTCGTGTCCCTTATAAAATTGCACATCAGGACAGCATACTTAATTTGTTGGTTCCCCAAATCTGACGATCTTACGTAAGTCTCACTGAAACTTCAAAGTCTTTGTCTTTGAAGGTGGTCATGACTTTGTTTAATAATACCGTTGTTGTACT
Source organism: Atriophallophorus winterbourni (assembly GCA_013407085.1). Classification (NCBI taxonomy): domain Eukaryota; kingdom Metazoa; phylum Platyhelminthes; class Trematoda; order Plagiorchiida; family Microphallidae; genus Atriophallophorus; species Atriophallophorus winterbourni. The sequence continues at coordinate 138,735 of JACCGJ010000025.1, forward strand.
AGCACGACGGCCGGGATTTAAACTGCTGACGTCAAACATCCCAAATTGTTTCACCGTGTTTTCGGCGATGATCTTAAGGATATCAATCTCATCTAGTTGCTGCCCTCCAGCCTCAATGACTCAGTTCCCAAAAGGAAAAACGATGGATTTTGTGTCAGAATAGGTTGCGTGGAACAAATTTTCGCACACAATCAGACTACTTTACTTTACTTTGTGCGACTATCTCCTCCTGGCGAATGAGTCGTCTTCAATGAAAGGTCTTGGGAATTCGGGTACAAAGCGGCGTCCCAGGCACCACTCGGCGTTTGTTCGAGTCAGCTTCTCTAGCCTTTGCACAACCATGTGCGACCTGCAAGGCAGCAGGGAGTTGCCAGAAAGAGAGGTGGTGTGCACCAACTAACCGTCTACGAGACTGCTCCAGATTTTTTCTCGGGGTTTTCTCCCGAAGCCTTTCCGCGATCGGGTATCCCGCAAGGCAGCGGAGGTTTAAGATCAGGGTTTTCCTTCCCTTAGATGAAATGCCCCCCAGGCAAACGAGCTCCATCTGCCCGAAGCAAACTGGTTTTCAGGCGCCAGTCAATCGCCCTCGCTCCATCTCCTGTTGGTAGAAGCAATTCCGCCGGGCTCGGCAAGCCAATCGTGCAGGCCAAAAGCTGGACTTGGTTATCAGAGGCTATTTGAGACGCGCGCCATATGGGAGCATTTTATAAACAGTGGGAGCTTATCCCCACTGCCACCCTCGGCTATGACAACCCTTGGAACTCAATCAGACCCGCACTAACTTCACAGGTTCACCACAGAAAACGATCATGTGTTCCTAAGCATTGAAGTATCATGCTTCTTTATCGTTTGTCAAGTTTCGTGGACGTATTTGTGAAGATATAGGTTGCATGGTAATTCTATCGATTTTTAATGCATTTTCTCAGCTCACACAAAGCGGTGTTGCTGCATGCAAACAACCGTATTTTTTAAATTTTTCGATCCCTATTGGTTTCAATCATTTCTTTCGAATCGTTTTTTCACTAAAATTAATATCCTAGCCATCGTTGTCAGCGCATAAACAATGTTAAGCTTTGAAGCCACTGTTTAATAGGGTTCGTACAACGAACCCCGATGTTCAAACATATAACAATAGCGATTCCTGGTCAAGCACTCGTGGCGCTCACAGATGATCAATGCAATGTGTTCCTCATGAGCGCCTTGAGCTAGGATTCAGTATGTGATTCTGTTTTTCAAATAGCAAGTAACTGGTTGTGATCTGTAAGGGAGTGGGTGTGACGAACACATTACTTTTAGAATAAGAAACTCGACTTCCACCTTATAGTCGTCTTCACATTTTCATTCTCCGTGTTTTTTTAATTTTTCCATGCACGTCAGTCAACCGCAATATTTTCGTGTAGCCAGTTCGATTATGCATTACTTGAGACCGGTAAAAAGAAGCCATTTAATCGTGTATTGCATTACATCTATTCAACACACGCCGCTGTGATCACCCAATGCGACTAAAACGGTAAGAATTGAGATTAATTTGATGGTGCTGAAAGGTGCGCACGTGCAAAGTATAACAGTGGTACTTTTAAGTCTGATTTCAATTCAAGCTCTGTGAATCAGATGTGATTCATCGGGCTCTTCTTTCTGCATCCGACCTAACGTAATTGCCATCATAGTAGACACTGACAACTATTTTCACATTTGAATCCCGCCGTTTGCAGTCTTCGTATACACTGGACACCAGACCGATTCGTTCTACATCAAACTGGATGTCAGCCCGGACGACAACTACATCGTTTGCGGTAGTTCCGATCGTCGCGCGCACATCTACACCGTGGGACAACGCCGTCAGCAGCCTATTGTCCTTTCCGGTCACAACGGAGAAGTCAGCGTCCCACGATGGTCCCGCCACGATCCAACTCGTCTGGTCACCCTTTCGGATGATCATCGGGCGTTTGTGTGGAAAATGTTCCCCTCGCGGAGATTCACGCTACCGGAATCTGGCGAATTAGCAGGTGAACGCTTCTGATGGTGTGCAGCTTTTCGATCTTTAAACAGCTGATTGTTTACCAGAACACAGCCCGCTAAGTAGGTACATTTGGGCCACTATGCTAGGCTGGGCATTGCTATTAGCGTCGTATTGTTAATTTCTAAAAACGTATGCAATGTTGCTCTAAACGTTGCAATCCAACTTTATAATTATAGGCCGGGAGTGGACCCATTGAGCTGTAATTTGTGCATAAACAAAGTCAATTATGCCACGAAGTTCAATAAAAAAAATTGGTGATACGAGCTCAGCTCGTGTGAATCAGTCTTTTTATCTAAAGGGTTTTCTCTATAGCGCTAAGTTTTCTACTTTTCTTGGTATATGCGGCATGACGTTATCCCAACCTGCATCCAATTTTGATTGTACCAGCAAACGCTCCATCTTCATATCGACGTCACACACCATAAAAGGAGTCACCTTACTTGTTGCGTGTAGGTAAATAAACTTTTGCTACAGCTAGCCCTCTAGCCTTCAACCTCTCCGTTTTATAACTCCTGTTATTTAACACCTGAGCGACTGAAATGAACCTATTCGAAGTGTAACATACGTTGAATGCACAGCTCCATTTCTAACATCTGTAATCTGCCACGGATGTGCAATCATACGGTACTTTTGTGCTGTGCGGCTTACACCGTGCTAAATTGATTGGCCAACGGTAGTAAGCTGCATGCTGAAATACGCTGAAGTCTCACTACCATTTCGATTTCTATTTTTTCTCATATCTGTCTAGGCCTGGGCAACCTGACAATATTTTAGCCCACGTGCAGTCTCTGACTGTGCTGCGCTTTGCCTGAATCAGGCTTGTTCTTTTCTTTCATACTTGCAACATCTGTGATCACGAATACCGTAATTATGAGAACCATGAGACCACCAAACCTGCAAGCTTCTCCAGCCGTATTCATAGTTCCGTGATCATCCAGCTGTGTTTGTTTCTTCGTTTGTTGTGTATAGACTGCCACCAACTGCAAAGCGAATGTGCCGATAAGGCCTGTGTCTATGTCTTCGAAGAGTTGTGGATCTTCCAGAGATTCGGGAACTCGTCACCACGCATGTTATGGGAATATCCTCCGTTGGTCTGTGCGTCTATAGAACTCCGCTTGGAAAAAGAACAATGGCTTTATTCAAAATATTCATTTGCATGCTTTATTCGTTTATACGAATTTTCAACGCATGAGAATAATTCATCTATAAAATTCAATGAACAAGATGCCAGCGTATTGGTTTTATGGAGAGATTTTTATTGCAAAAATCTCATCATCCTATCCTACGCAGCTTTGGTTTCGTCTACCAATGACATTGCGATACCTTGAGCGTTCTGACGAGATTAGACGAAAGTTCAGCGTGCATAATGTGTTCGTAGAATGTGGCTTCCGAATCCGTTTGAAGTTTTCTTACTAGTACAGCAAAACCTCCATAGTTCAAAGTTGAAAATGTGCACAACCTTTGACACATGTGGGACATCAAATGTTCTTTATTCACATCAGAACATGTTAAACTGATGGATAGGGAAATATGTGTAAAAATTAAAGGCATACACGACCGATTCAAATGCCAAGCTAAAGGAATGGTATGGTATGAAAGCACAAGCCTAATCCAGGCAAAGTGCCGCACAGTCAGAGACTGCATGTGGGCGATATTACTGTCAGGTTGCCCAAGCCTAGACAGATATGAGAAATCGAGAATAAAGATACAGATAGAGATACATAGCTAAAGGTGTATGAAATCACAAGCCTGGGTCCAGACAAAGGGCCGCACTTAGTGACTCTGTGTGGGCTAAAATATTGTCAGGTTGTTTGTGACTACTAATCAGTACGAATCATTCGAAATATTTATAAAATTGGCTATAGTGGTCCGCAGTGGAATCACTGGGATCAATTTTGCGAATATTTCTAAGGACTTGCTACTGATGAGTAGTCACAACACTATCGTCAGGCCTTGACAAGGAAGTGCAATGTGAGGTAACACTACAGTTGAGCTCGCAGTGCACATGTTGTTCTATCCAGCCTACGTTAATTTTACTTTTAATTCAAGCCTAGAAATCATAACATCTAAATTTTCTTCTGCCATCTTTTTTGTTGAATGCTACTCCGGTGGGCTGCTTTTACATTTACCCTTTGTAATTCCGTACGTTTTCTCAGGTCTATCAGAACGTCTCTCTCCAGCTAAGGTGATGATGAGTCCGAGCGAGCAGCTCAAACGCGTACTCCGATCCCCGCGTTCGTCATCGAAATATCCGCAGCTCTCTGTTCCGGCTTTCAGCCCCGCAAGTTCGCCTTCCGTGGCGAGGCGACGCCAATCCAATATTCGTTGTTTTCTTGAAGCAATTTCTCCTCCCAACCCACTCTCCAACGTGAATAAATCTTCCACTGACCGCTCGCGGCCACGAAACGTAGCCACATTGCCGGAAACGTTGGGCGGCGTTGTTCAGCGATTTCCCGGTTTGTCTAGTATATCTACCACGAATCCAGCAACTCCTCCTTGTGGGTGCTATTCAACCACCACCGTTGGTGATACTCCGCTTGCCTCACTTTCCACAAGGAATATCGAAAATGCCAAACAATTTTCGCTTGATATCGGTAAATTTGTTTGCGTTTCCCTCCCACTGGTCGCTCGTGACTGTATTTGAGTCAACCCCCGTCACGTCCAGCTTCAGTATTTTAGTGAATTTATCCATTTACTCAACTTTGCTTTTCTGATTCATAAGCATTGTTAATGACTCATTTGGACGCGAAACATCTTGGGCCTATTTGTCCTTATTACGACCACTAATCTTACTTTATCTAGAATTAAGTCCGCGGACCTGACTAGAAGGAACTGCATCACCATATCCAACAACCTTACTTGAACTTATCATCTAAATACTCTACTTACTAAAGTTCATAGGCTTTCGTTTTACGCTTTTCGTCATCGTTCTCTCGGCGTTGAGTCTAAACTAATTTCTCAGTTCATATTATGTTGTCTATTAACACATTATGTACTGCTCACTTGCTATTTTCCCCACACTACTTTCAAAAGACTTTGTGTTGCTCAAACGCGGCAAGCTCTATTCCTGATGATAATGTTCTTGAAAAAATTCTAAAACAACATTTTTCCGCTTGCGATTGGTTTATAAATACTATCCTGAATGATATTTCCTATTCGCTGCATGACGATCTTCTTAAAAGCCAATTTTCTTCAAAGAGTCGTTCAAAACACATCATACTACCGTCTAGAACATTTTCATTTATCCCATTTGCTTCACGAATTCTTTGCCTAAGGGAACTACTTATTGAACAGTTACGGTCAAATTTATCTCGTTGATATCATGTGTATATTTTCTGTGAATATTTTTGGCGTTTGTGCGCAATTTTTAAACTAGTCTGAAGCTGAAATTTCGAAAATTTTCGAACAAACCTTTGTTCTTGTTTATCATCATCCGTTTCAACACAATTAATATAGTCCCCTTTTCCGCTACAGAAAACATTTGTCCCGAAACTCATCGGCCCATCTCCCCGATAAATTTCACGGATGCACAGCTGACCAAATCACCAATCATTCGTATCGCGAACCGTAGCTCGTTGATTCCTACCACTCCTTCCACCCCTAGCCGGAAACGAACACCTTTGAGCCAACAACAAGGATTATTCGACAGTCCAGTGCAACACAACGTCAGTGTCACTTTCTGCTTTTTGATTGCTGTGTTTGCTAATGACGAATTCGCTCGTATCATTCGGATACTTAACTTCTCTTTCCTAGTTAGCATCACCTTTGATGTTTGGTTCTCGACTTGTGACCTGTCCTTGGAACGCGTGCGAAAATGATTCAAATAGGACTGTATGCGGATGTGTTGTAGGCATGCTTGAAATGTCAATTTGTATTCCCGCAAAGTGCCGCAATCAAAGCCTGTGCGTGGACAGAGAAACTGTGAGGTTGCCCAGGGAATGTCAGTAAGATTCCAGCGTTTCCATATATTGCGCTGTACCCTTGGCGCGGATGTGCAATCGTGCTGTGCGGCTATCACCGTGCTAAATTGATTGGCCAAAGGTAGTGAGCTGCACGGTGAAACAGGCTGGTGTCTCACTACCATTTCCTTTTCTTTTTTTCTATCTCATATCTGTCTAAGCCTAGGCAACCTGATAGTATATTAGTCCATGTGCAGTCTCTGACTGCGGTACTTTGCCTGGATCAGGCTTGTGCTTTCATACCATACCATACCCTTGGCAAATCAATATATCACGGTATTACCTAGGCAGTTCTAAAATACTGCACAATTGCATCTCCAGGCACTACTTCTGTACTGCACATATAATTGTATAATATTTTAAGACCACTCATATTGCGCTTTATGCGAAACTCCCTATCCCCACTTCATTTTGTTCCTTATTGATATCTGTCGTGGCTTGGGCAACCCATTTAATGATTGTGTGTTACTTTGCCTTGCTTCAGACTTTTGATTTCCTCCTACCCACTTTAACATGATATTAATGTTTGGTGCGCGTCTGCTACATTGTTCTCCTGTGACCCGTAGAACCAGCATAGTAAATGGATAGTGGTTGCACTGAGAAACTGGCAAAATTGCCGAATGTATGTGATTGAAATGCATGCGAATGAGCTTCTTTGCTTAACCTACTGCTCTAATTGAACTCCAATTTACTTCCTCAATCATTTGCGAGAGGGTATGTAAATAAGTCGAGCACAGTTCACTTAACCGGAACTAATGTTCCATTCGCTTGACAGGATCCAGTCGCTCCATCGAGGAAACGTACCAGTTCGACGGACATTCCGTATGCTTGTGAACATATTCCGAGACCGGGTGTAATGAACAAACGGCGTCGAATGACAATATTTACGACCGGTGATGCGCAGAATCAAAAACCGTCTGCGTCTACCAACATCACAGTGAGTTTAACGCGACTCAAATTATTCATTGTTTGCTTTCCAAGCCATTTTAATTCTTTTCCGCCATACGTTTGTCGCAGCTGAATTATTCCCATCCTTGCTTTTTTGCAGATTTCCCGGAAACGTCGAATGACCACTGTCGCAAATCGCTCAGCCAGACCGATCACTGCGTATTTCAAATCCGATCAAATTTAGATATCTTTGTCTAGGCAATTGAATATGTTTTGTACAGCCTCGATCGTTTTAGCCGTTTTCTATCCCATGACAACTCATGCTGTGTATTGATTAGGAGATCTTGTTTACTTCCCTTATTTTTCAAATAAACATTCCACAGAACGTCGAATTTTTGTATTTGAAATTTGCGGGAGTCGCCCAGAATACGCTTAAAACTAATTGATTGGGTGCGGTGCACAAGTAGATCCGAAATATTTGACATACCTATCACTTAGACGCCAAATTTTAAACTGGACGTCATTTGGGCGACCATTTTTCAGGAGCTAATTGATGAATTTCGAAATTCGCGCCTAAAGCACAATGATTGGGACACATTTTAAGAATATCTCAACCATTTGCCCTTCCTGCTTTATTCACAACCTAGTATAATCTCGATAAAGATGTGGAAGGGTTAGTCAATGGGATGAAGAAGCTCAGCGAGTGCCATCGAAGAAAACTATACATCTTAACACCATTCACCTACATTTGTTATCCCACCAATCGATAACAATTTCTGCCCTTTGGATATTTACTTGATTCTTGAACTGCTCAGTAAGCAATCTAATCCCATTTTTGCTTGTTATATTATTCGTTGTTGTCATATTATTCTGTGGTTTTTTGTAAAGCTATATGATTTTTAAACCATTAAAATTGAATTGGTATGAAAGCACAAGCCTGATCAAGGCAAAGTGCCGCACAGTCAGGTTGCTCAGGCCTAGACAGATATGATGAAGAAAGAAGAACAGCAAATGGTAGTGAGACTCCAGCCTGTTTCAGCATGCAGCTCACTACCTCTGACCAATCAATTTAGCACGGTGATAGCCGCACAGCACGAAGTACTGCAGACCGAAGTCATGGGCGCGTATTTTATCAATTATATGTTTTATGTGTTACGTTGTATCGAAGAGTGCGAAGGTTTTAATAGGAAAACAAAAAATACATTCTCGTATGTCGTGAACCTACAAAAAGACACACTGGATGTCATATGTACTGTGTCCACCTGCTGAGAACAAACAGACACAAACCAGTCGTGCGATGTAAATGCGAAGGATGTGAGTTCCACAATATGAAAGGCTGCTTTATTCATATATTTTTGCTTGCCCGTATTCGCTTCCACTTGTCCCGCTTTATACTGCTGGACACTAGCTGACGCTGGATTTGTGCTCCATGACTACGACAATGCCCATGGGCGACTGTGGACGCCGGTCAGGTGGGCGACAAGAATGCACAAGGCTCGTACGAAGCACATCAAATTAGATGGGCTTCTACTTCTAGCCTCCGGGATCTTCAAGTCCCTTATGCGACAGTTAGACTTTTTGCTATCTGAGCCCTTAGAAATTAGAGTGCATTCTGAAGTCAAACTCCAGCCCACGCTATATATATCACCGCGGTGAGGCGGGGCCCAACGCGCTGAGACCCGACCTTGACGTGGTGCGATGGTTTGTGTACCTCTATGACCCATTGAGCTATGCTTGGTGGTGATCTCCGAGCACCTTTAGAATCACTCATACCAGAAAGGTCAATGGATAGATGTCGGACGAACATGGTCTCAACCTAACCCGCTGTCTTCTGGGTCACGCTTTGGTCGAAAACCCTAATTGTTATCATGGGCGACCTGGCAGTATCCCAGCCCACATACAACCATGATTATTACTACGAAACCCAACTCCATTGTGCATCGGCCGTCGCGCACAATAAACAGGGTCGCCTTACCTGCTGCATACAGCAGAGCGGGTAGGCGAAAACAAGCTACTGCTGCCCCTACTCTTCAAACTGTTTCTGACCCTTCCCCTCCTAACAACTCTCCGTCTGGCAATCCCAGCTTTAGAAAAAACCGCGGTGAACATGGAACATTTTCTGTTAGCGAATTTACAGATCACGGACCTCTGCTTACATCGGGGCTATGAATGTCAGAAATCTCAGACAAATAGGCCAGCAAGCTGCATTGGCTCTTACCTTAGATAGTCTATCTATTGATGTTTGTTGTTGATCGGAAACGCGCTCATATGATCCGTCTATAATTACTGAACTTACTGCCCCAAACCTTTCAAGTCGCTACTTTTTACGCTGCTCTGGTGATTATGTAGCTGCCATTTCAGGACAGCCGGGTGTTGGTATAGTGCTGAATTCACGTGCCGAATCCTGTCTAATCCATTGGATTCCTTTCAATAGCAGGATGTGCGCAGTTTGACTAGCCACTAATATTAGATCAAATTCAAAATCTTCTAATCAGATATGCTTGTTTATTGTAGCAACTTAGCCCCGACTAACACCAATTCCGACGACGAAAAGAACGCCTTCTACGACGATCTTTATGCTCTTTTGCGACGTGCAAAAAGCTCCGATATGTTTTTCATAGCGGGTGATATGAATGCCAGACTGGGTCGCTTAGATATATCTGAATCACAATTAGGTGGCATGTTTGGTCTTGAAGGCCAACGCACAGATAATTGGGAACGGTTTATACAATCCTTGCACAATCTCGATTATTCATTCGCAGCACTTCATTTCGCCATAAAAAGACGTCAATGTGCCACATTGCGCTCGCCGGGTGGAAGCCAACCTTCGTCCCAAATCGACCATATCGCCATAAGTGCTCGCTGGAGAGGTTGGATTGAGGACTGCATAGATTCAGATCATGCTCTTGTGTGATGTAGGTTCTCGTTAAAGTTCTCCAATACGAAGACTTCGAATGGGAAACGGTAAAAAAATTCGCTCATCCTGCAGTTCAAGACATTTATAAGACCACCTTGAGTAACTCACTCCCAGTTGCTCTGTGTGCAACTGCCCATGAAAGTTGGAACAAAATAGCAGGGATTGCGCGAGCCACCGCAATAACAGCCTGTGAGACTACACAATCAACCCAAAAGTCCCACTGGATTTCACAGCGCTCTATAGAAATTCTTCACCAGCGACGCCGAATACCTCATGGTCCTAGACAATACAGAGCGTAGACGCGTAAGGAATGAACTTAAACGGAGCTTAGGACTAGACAGAAAAGTGGTGGCTAAATAAGGTCGAATAAATGGAAATAGCAAATAATGCGGGTAACGTGCGAAAACTCTTCCAACGTAATCGATCGGCTGGGCCTACGAAAAATGGGGTGAGTGAGACTATCGCTGAAATAGACGTTACTCTCATCACTAATAAGAATCACCGTCTCTTACGCTGGGCAGAACATTTTGAAGAACAATTCAGCTGGTTGCCTACAACAGAATCATTCCCTTATTTAAAGCAATATTATACTTGGTCTGTTAGCGTCGATCTCCCTAGTGATTTAGAAATTAAAGCATGTATCGAATCCATGAAACGATTCAAAGCTGCTGGCCCCGATGACATACCGCCTGTTTTGTTCAAAGAAATTGGCCAAGTCTTAATCAGCACATTAGGCGATCTCCTCCGTGAAGTGTGGTTGTCAGAATCCGTCCCTCCGAGTTGGGGCGAATCGATTATCACACCTATATTTAAAAAAGGTGTGCGAAGCTCATGCTCTAATCGCAGTGGGATAAGTCTCACTCCCATCATTACGCGATTATTAGCGTCCATATGTCTTCGAAGATTAACAGTTTTACTCTTCTATAGATCTGCAGCACATGTTTTTAGACTTCAAAGGAGTATTTGATTCAGTCGATCGAAATGTCGTGTATAACATCTTGTTGTGCAACGGCGTTCTGTGAAACTATGTCACCATACTGCGTGCAGTTTATGCTCATACACTGGGGTGCCGTACGGTTTACAACCACCTTTCATCCGAATTCCCCGCCACAAGCGACGTCCGACAAGGATATCCGATTTCTCCGTTTCTGTTAAAGATTGTAATTGATGCCATCATGGAATTATGCAACGAAGGAGCCCCAGCCTTTATAGTTTACATAATGCCAGGCGGCAAGCTTCTCGACTTGGACTATACTGATGATATAGTTCTGCTCTTCGACTCGTACACAGATGCACAGGCGATACTGAACAAGCTAGCGAGTATTGTACCCGCATTTGGACTGCGTTTTGCACCTTCTAAGTACAGTGTTCTGCTGCAAGACATCGACTTATCAAACAGCACTTTATTAATTGACAATCGGGCGCTTGAAATTGTTGATAATTTTACGTATCTCGGTAGTTGTATCAATAATTCTGCATCGTTAGACGAAGAGGTCTCGGCACGCATGTCTAAAGCGACCGTAGCATTCCGCAACCTAGGTCAACTCTGGCGCCAGAAAGGACTGTCTTTTTTACTCAAGGTTAGAGTCTATAAAGCGACAGTTCGGGCTGTTACCCTATGGATGCGAAACCTGAACCTTACGTAAAGAAAACATTCAGTGTCTCCAAGTATTTGGCAACCGATGTATCCACAACATTCTAGGATTTAGCTGTTACAATCGCATACGCACTTATGCTCTTCGAAATAAATTGTTCGGTAGTAATGTTGATATAGAGAATCAGATCAACCTGCATAGGTTACGCTGGTTGGGTCACGTTTTACGGATGCCGGACCACCGACTTCTGAAACGAATTCTTTTTGCGACGCGACATCCTGATTGGCGTAAATCTCGGGGTGGCCAAACCGTCACATTGCATAGGCAGTTAAAAACCCTTACCTTCCCAAAGTCGGCGCAGCGCGTCTTCCAGGCTGGTGTCCCCGCGATCAGATGTCGCAACGGCTAGTTACGCGTCACGATATATCCGGAAACCGTGTTCAATGGCGGTCTTGCAATGAGCATCTTCTTAGAGTGTTTGCTTAACTTTGTATGTTGTCGAGCGGAGTGACGAGAAAAGCTTGTTATGATGCATGACAGTGAAAGCCGCAAGCTATCATGTCACTCTACTCGTTCACGAAACTTGTTTGAATGCATGTTCCATTCGGGGTGTAGGTACCTCACCCCAGTTTCTTTGTGCTTACTCTTCTATAGAATCCGTAGAAATTAAAGTCCCACCATTCCCATTTTTTAGGATTTTACTTTTTCACGGTTGTGGCAGTTATGCATTCGGTACGTGCTACAGGTTTAATGCTGTCTGTGATCATGATGATATATATCACCATCATGGTACCGAATGCTAAGATTCTTGAACCGGTTTTTGCTCAGTGATAAATTTTCAATACTTTTGCCGTTTGTTTTCATCTCGTGGTTACGATCCCTAAACGGAATGTGCGATTATGTTTGTCTATAGTGTGTTTCACCGCACATAATTCCAGCAATTAATCCTAATGCAAACCCGGTGAGTGGGCAGCACCGATTTTTAGGAAATGTCTTTGACGTTTCAGGCATTCGATGCCTTCTCAAATAAAGGAGATCATAGTGTAGTTTGGTGTTGCTTAATATTCATATTAATGTAGCGTGAACCGCTATAAGAGAATACTTTTTATCATGGTGACCCCACTGCTTTACGCGCCTCACTTCTAATGCGACAATGATTCTTAGTTGATGCGCTTGACATGACGATCGATATGTTCGAACAGATATTTCAATATACCAAATTGATTGGCCACCGGTAGTGAGCTACACGCTGGAGTCTCACAACCATTATGTCCTATCTTGTATCACTCTAGGCCTGGGCAACCTGACAGTATCTTAACCCACGTGCAGCTTATGACTGTGCGGCACTTTACCTGAATCAGGTTGTGCTTTCATACATACATACTCTTCTCTCCATTTGTACGTGTACAAATTAGATTATTGGAAAATTTAGCAATACTAAATTAGGAATGCACGCATGATCTGACATAATCGTAACTGTTTTAATTAGGCAAACGATAGAACTAGTTCGCCTGTACCCTATGAGAACTCATTTTAAACACTCTAAGTGGGAAGTACGGCGGTACTGATCGAACTCAAAGGAGCACACTCACAAATTCCGTAAAAAACTATTTTAAATTCTAAGCTAAAATATTTTTTCAATACTGATGAAACCCACACTCGGGTTTGTGATTGCAAGAGACATCTGCAACCAACCGGATTGAAATTTGTTTGCAATTTACTGAAAACGATAGCACTCAATATGAATCGCTTGTTGGCTACTTGTTCGGCCTAGGGTCTTTTGGAAACCGCTCTAATTAACTTCACAACCGGATGACATTACAACGCTGGGAGATGACCCTCATGTAATGAAAAAAACGCGGACCGCCTAGCACTTGAAACTTCAAGGGATTGCATGTGCTTTTCACCTAACAGGTGTAAGCACTTGCTCAGGACTAAAGCGCCTCTCTTCCAAATCAGTGTATGTAACGTTAATCTAGAACCGATTGATAGCTTCGATTACCTCGAAAGTTATATCTCTGATAGTGGTTGTTTCAAGGACGTGACCCTACAGTGTGTACGCAAAGCGGGAGTAGCGTTTGCTAAACTGCGCTATTTATAGCGTCAACGCGGTTTCACTCCACATTAAAGGTCAATTGTAGAAAGCAGTCATGCATGCTACGCTCCTCTGTTTCAAAACCAGGTCTATCCGAGCAGAAGATGCCCATCGCCTGCATAGGATTGCTCGCATTCGGTGGCAGCAGCGTTACAAATATAGATATCTGCAAACAAGTGTTAGAACCAAGTGGCCTCGGGGTTAAAGAAATGCTAATGCTTGCTCGTTTGCGATGGTTCTAACACGTTATAAAAATGTCAAAGCACCGCTTAACATACCGCACTTAGGAACGGATGTGCAATCGTGCAGTACTTTGTGCTGTGCACCTAACACCGTGCCAAATTTATTGGCCACGGGTCGTGAGCTGCATGCTGAAACACGCTGGAGTCTCACTACCATCTGTATTCGCTATTTCTCACATCTGTTTAGGCCTGGGCAACCTGACAGTAATATCGCCCACGTGCATCATCATCATAAAGCACAAGTCTGGAGCCAGACAAAGTGCCAAGCAATATGAAGCAGGAAAAGCAGATAAGCAAGCGCGTGGAAAAGGGAATGCAGGCAAGCGGAATACGCAAAAGCAAATGCACAAAAAAGCAGCTTGTTTTGGTAGTTTCACTGCATGCGATTTTTCGGTTTTTTGTTTTAATTTTGTGTTTTTATGTAAAATAATACCGGATAAAAATCATGACACACATGATAGAATACACTGGCGCCATTGACTTCGGTTTGTAGCCATATCGCGTAAGGTTTCCAGCCAACTATTAGGTGGAGCTTTTGGACCCCACCCAGGCAAACGAATACGCCAACTGAGCCTAGCGCGTTGGGATGAAGAAACTCACCGTAGCGCCCACGTGCAGTCTCTGACTGTGCGGCACTTTGCCTGGATCAGTCTTGTGCTTTCATACATACATACTTTGTGCTGTGCTGCTAACATCGTGCTAAATTGATTGGCCAGAGGTATGTATGTATGAAAGCACAAGGCTGGTCCAGGCGAAGTGCCGCATAGTTTGGGACTATACGTGGGCTGAGATACCGTCAGGTTGTCCAGGCCTAGACAGAGGCCAGAGGTAGTGAGCTGCATGCTGAAACAGGCTGGAGTCTCACTACCATTTTCTGTTCTTTGAGCATCCTCATATCTGTCTAGACCTGGGCAACCTGACAGTATCTTAGCCCATGTGCAGTCTCTGACTGTGCGGCACTTTGCCTGGATCAGGCTTGTGCTTTCCTACCATACCATACTTAGGAACCCGACATGGCTTGCTACGATGAAGAAACCCTCAGCAGCGAAATGCTAACTGGGACGCACTCATTTGTCTGAATTTGATCCAAAAGATCCGATTAATATTTGGCTGGAAACATTGCGGAATATGGTTGCGAACCGAAATCAGTGGTGCTAATATCCCATATTTTTATCCTATATCATTTGACACAAGTAATTGCACATAGTGAAACTAAAACAAGCGGTTTTTACTTATTTGCACATTCCGCTTTTCTTTCGCACGTTTGCTTATCTGCTTTTCCTTATCCATATTGCCTATCTGAAAACCTGTGCTCCATTTTGGTGATTTCATCGAGAAGAAGCTGCCAGCAGATGCGAGCAATTTTCACATGTAACCAACTGAAATCCTGTGGAATATTGCGTTCTGATTAACCCGGTTTCGCAAGCAAACAAGTTTGCAGCTTATTAGTATTAACACTAGTTTGCAGACATTTATATTAGAGACTCGATGCTGCCAACGAATGCGAGCGACCTGTCAAAAACAGAAAGCCGAACTGCATTGTACATTGAAACGTCGTTTCTTTACCACTAATGGCGAAGATCAGCAACGGTAATCAGCTTTGGGTACACGCCTCGATTACCACCTTAACTATAGGCTTCTCAGCGGTAAGGCTAAACAGAATTGGTCAGGTTATAAGTCACGCTTGCTAAACTGACTCAACCTTGGTCTGACGAATCTGTCAGAAGGAGAACGCTGCCCAAAATCTGCACGAACAGATTGCATACAAATTTATTTTAATTATTACTAAAAGAGCAGTTTCAAACATATTACAATCATATCAGGAATGTAATTCGTAATTAAATTTCGTCATGTCACATACCTAAACGGAATAATCATCGTTCTAAACTGTCTGGCCACTCAGCATCAACGTTCATAAGCTGTCGGTTAACGTAGGAGACCCAAAACATCAAGTTCATATCTTATGTATATATGAAATCACAAGCCTGATCCAGACATAATGCCGCAATCATTGACTGTCTGGTTGCCTAGACCACAACAGATATGATAATCGAGTTCATACTTGATAGCTGTATTATCCACATCACAGATACGTTGAACCCACTACGAAAGTGAACTTCGCAATCAAGACGAAATCTTCTGTCAAGCAGAAGAGAAGCCATTTAAGCGCACATGGATAAGGTCCTCACGACTAGGTCACGTTTTCTCAGTTTCGGAAAAAGAACGAGCGGAAACCAGGTCGAGATTTACGGTCATACAGTGCCTGGCTTCAGACACAATGCTGGTGATCAGAATCCTTTCGTGAAATGTGCGAATAACCGGGTGAAATACGAGTGCATCACGCTGCATGTATCAAAACAGCGTAATCGAAAGTGAATAGCGAATAGCGTCGAGAATGGCGATTCATCAGATTTTTCACTAAGCACTTAAATGTAGCTTCAAGATTTCGGCTGCTTGAGTATGGCATGGACGTCTTTGATAGTAATAAAAATTACGATGGTATCAAAATGATCGCTTTCGGCGGCTAGACACTCCCTGTTGGTAAGGCTATTCACCAATCAGTTATTAGATTGCGATGTTTTGATTGTAATACAGGGTCATTCGCAATCAGCGTATCATAAAACAGCGGTTACCAAGCAGGAAACTGCAATATAACAATTTTAAACCACATCCGACAGGTACTGCAGAATTATTTATCAGACGAAGCACAGACATGAAGACCCAAGTCATGAAAGCGGAAGAAGAGTTCTCTTTTATTAGTTTTTGCGGGTTGTTGATAGCGTTCGGGTTTGTAAAAACTCTTAATAGTTCAAAGGAATTCAAAAATCACTTGTACCGAAAGACAAATCTTCAAGGTACTTTCTCGCTACACGACATAAATTAGAACGGTTAGTCTAAAAGTACAGCCACGGCATTAATGTTGAGCAAATGACTAGTTATTGAACGAAATAAAAATGCTATCATGTACGGGGCAGACGAGAAACTGTTTCCACAAGTAGTTTGGAGTAGAAGTGGAATCAAACATGAACAGTAAAACGAACTATCAAGCAAGCGAATAGCGAAATGAGATTGAAATCGTGACAGCATCAATCAGAAAAATCAGACAATAAAACGGGAGTAAATGGATTTTAGCCCACATGCACTGGTTTCAAATAACAATTTCAACCATTAAAAAATTTATTTGGATTAATTTATACAATTTGATCAGACCTCTCGTGCTTTAACTGGAATTCTGTATTTATCCACAAGATATTTCCAGCCCGCAGACTCTTCTCCAATATCACCGACAACAACGCATGTTGAGGACACGACTTTCCTAGCCTTTCCTTCTTTGTCATACTTGCAAAGGCCAGCAAGCTCCCCCAATTTTTTCGTGTCAGGGAACTAAATAATGAAGCAAGTGTAAAACAATTACTTTAATGAGTGGGACTTCATGTTCTCTACAAAGAGCTTCGATTAAAACAGAACACGCTTTTTCATCACAATTTTCACCAAACAAACAGAAGACTGCTTTCCGTTGTTCAATTGCTTTTGTACATTCATGCAATCCCCGAACGATGCCACGACATTTAGTCGCATTTTTCAACACTTGCTGAACAGCAGTTTCCAGATCCGTTTCGCAAACAGCCATGATGTAAAAAAGAGCAAGTGACACGTTACGTTCAATATAGGCGCCTGACAACCTTGAAGTAATTAAAAGTAGACAATGTTTGAAGTTCGGAGCAATTCAGTTCAATCCAATGTTGGACAACACTAGCTTGATAATTATAAAGTTGATCTAATATCAAAACAACAGTTACAAACGCTGTTATCAGACCATGAGGGTGTTTGATTTGGTTGAATCAGTATCAGTATCGGTATCACCGGGCGATAGTCGACCAAGTCGAAACGAGTGCCCAGATTCTTTCGAAGGTGTGCTTGAAAACACCCACCACTACTAGGATTGATTTGTAAGTAACACAGGCGTGTGTAACTGTGAATGGAAGATGGGAGATGTCTCGTCACCGAACAGTGAGAGAGTTGTGCATGTTGCATGTCCAATCGAATGAAAAGACGATGGACAGCAGTTTATTTCCACAAATGCGAAATAATGAAAGAGAAACTTTTTGTGTTTTAAAATGTTTTTCGAATATTTTTGTGTTTTTTTTATCAGGGATTTAGTCTCAAGGGTAATGCTCCGGGTAGAGCACCTGCCACCGTTCGTCCAGCCCATGTTGGAACGAAATTATTGAAGTTGCCATGATTAGTTCTGCGGGAAGTGAGTTCCACGCGTTCAATATACGGATGCTAAAGAAGTGTGTTCCGGATTCGAGCCTGGTGTGCTGTTTACTTAGCTTAAGATTGTGCCCTCGTGTACCAACCAAAGAGAAAACCGAAAGAAGTCATCGATTTCAAAATAGCTTAATCATTTGACAACCTTAAAGGTCTCTATAAGATTCCCCCCTAAGTTGCCTCCTCCTAAGTGAGAAAAGTCTCAGTGTTAATAGACGATTTTCATAATTAGTGTATGCTAACCCCTCGATCATGCGAGAGGCCAGCTTCTGTACCTTTTCTAGCTGCACGATATCCTTCTGGTAATACGGCTTCCAAGCATGGATACAGTATTCTAAATGTAACATTACTATTGCCTTGTAGAGGGGCAATAGCACCTCAGCTTTTCTGCAAGTGAGGGCTGAACATAGTCGAAAGAGTTCCCTCCAGAACCTTTGAGCTGCAGCAGCACATTGGTCAGCCCACTTAAAGTTTGAGGAGACTACGATTCATAGGTCCTTAGTAGACTTTACCCTACGGAACTCCATGTGAGCTGAGGGCGTAGACACAATCATGTTGCCTGCCAGTTTAGAGAGCAAGTGACTCTTATATAGGTCAAGGGGAAGGTTCCAATTACCCGTCCACGCTGTTACAGCTTCCACTTCACTTATCAGATCGGAGTTATCCGACCTACCGACAATTTTAACGTCGTCAGCAAACATATAACAGGGTGAGCGCAGTTGGTTGGCTAGATCATCAATGAAGATGAGGAACAGCAACGGCACCAAGACTGAGCCCTAGGGAACCCCACTCGTTACATGCGCACTTGCGGAGTAAGTATCATCTACCCTGACAGTAAAGGAACGGTCGCCAAGGAATGCTCGAATGCAGCCCAGAAGGTTCTCTGATACTCCTATGGCTAAGAGTTTGAGAAGCAAGAGCCTATAGTTGACTGAATCAAAAGCCTTACTAAAGTCGAGATAGAAAACTTCTACAGCTATACCATCATCCATCCTCTTAGTAACCTCGTTTAGAAATCTCAACAAATTTGTCAAACATGACTTGCTTTTTAGGAAGCCGTGTTGTGCACCATTCAAAAGAGAGTGTTTGGTTAGATATCCACAAATTTTATCGCGGATCAATATTTCCATAACCTTACATAGTACCCTAGTGAGGCTAACCGGGCAGTAATTTTTGACCGCCAAGGAAGCTCCTCCCTAATGGATAGGCACTACAACGGCTGTTCTCCAGTCCAAAGGAATGGTACTTTGACTGAGGGATGATGTGAAACGTTCTGTGATCCGCACAGCTAATATAGGCGCTAGCAGTCTGATCATTCGTGGATGGATGCTATCGGGCCCTGCCGACTTGTTGCAAGCTAGGCTGGACAATATATTCTCGACATTGTGTACCTCGAATGTAAGGTCAGTGCAGAGGGTGCGATCAGCGAGTGCACATTGAAGTGATGGCGCAGAGGAGTTCGAGTTATAATCTCGGCGTTGTACGCCTTGAAAATGCAAGGAAAACGATTAAGCCTTTTTAGTGATGGCGATGACGGCTGAGCCATCGTCCCTTCTCAAGGTACCTACACCTTTTCGTGTTGACACTTCAGATTGAACGTAGCTGTAGTAACGTTTCGGATGAGTATGGGCCTCTTGAGCGAGTCTCATTTCGAAAGAAATCTTTGCTGAACTTATCTTGGAAACAGCTATGTTTCGCGCTTCTTTGTAACGGGCCCAGGTCCCACATGAGGGAGTAAGCTTATAACGCCTCTATTTTGCGTCGTAGGGACGTACGCTACGGGATACTGAGGCTGACCACCATTGAGGTTTACCTTTTTTGCGAACGGGTAAGAGAGGAGCGAATCGATTTTGAAGTTGAATGATGTTTTTCTTCATCTGCCCCCACATCCCATCCACATAGTCAATGTTTTGCCATGGGAGTAGCGCTGCTGCCTGTAATAGGGAAGCAGGGTCGATCCTATGGAAGCTTGGAGACATCTTGAGTGGGGGTTTACCAAATGACAGAAGTAACTCGCAGGCTAACACTACGTGATCGCTCTTTCCTAGTGGTGGCAGTAAGACTAAATTTTGTATACCGCTTTCAGAAGTTGAAATAACTAGATCAAGAATAGACGGAGACCGACCCTCTCGGGATCTAGTTGGTTCGTTTACGTGTTGGTAAAGTGCATGGGAGTGTAGCCAGTCCAGAAAATCGTTCGCGATTCCTGGGGCATGTGAGGTTTGGTACTCCCAGATTTATATCGCCGAAGATTACAACACGTGGTGCTACGGCTAAAAGAGACGAGAGCTTTAGTTGCAAAAGAGCATCTTCTGCCAAACTAATGCTCGGACTACGGTAGACGCAGCTCACAACTATACGCGTGCATCCATGCATGAGCAAGGTAGATATTATCTGCACATTCGTTGTAGAAAAAGAAATACTTTTCTCGAAGGGAATAACGTTATCGATAAGGAGCAACGCCCCTCCTGCTAGCTTACCCAGAGGTCGATCGCTTCTTACGGCCCTAAACCTATCCGCAATTAAAGCTGGTATGTGGTCATCATGAGACAACCATGATTCCGTGACACCCACAATTTTGTTGTGAGTGTCGTCAACTCTACAGAGGAGTTCAGCACATTTATTTCTAATGCTACGAGCGTTTGTGTAGAACAGAAGAGCATTATCATGTGGGGCCAGACTCCCGGTGTCAGGGCTACCTAAGAGCTCTTTGTCCTCGGGCGTAATGCCCGAGGCTGCTCCGCGTTTTTTGTAGTCTGAATTTCATCAAGAGATACAGCATTCGTTTTTGAAACTGATGACAACTCCTGGCATCTAGTTTCATCTTCATGGTCTGAGTCACTACAACTCATCCACGATTCATCCTCTAAAGGACGTAGCACGACAGTGGCGCTCCTTAATGTTGGAGTATAATTCTCCTGTGTTAGCGTCATCGCCACACTGTTGTCATTTTCTACGTTTCGCCTCGGGAGCGAATTTCGTGAGCTACGATTTGCAGCTATCCTTGACTTTCTAGCTCTAATTGGGCTAGAATTTTTTAGATGTGCCGGGGTGTCAGGTTGCACGATGCATTTTTCCTCGACGCAGTTAAGTTTCTCTGCTTTCGAAAGGAAGTAGTCGCGATCACATTGCTTTGTGAATTCGACTACAATTGGCCGCGGCGATCTGGTAGATTCGTCATTTGGGCCACCCCTCCATTTCCCGACCCTGTGAACTCGCTTCAGCGGAGTAGTCGGTCTCATGCCTGAAGCACGGTGTAGGTTGATAACCTTTCTCCGATCGCTTTCCTTACGAGCCTTTGATACTCGGAAAAAAGGCTCAAACTGCGTTGAAATTAGGACATTTTTATCCCGTGTTGAGCTAACTTGGTTTCTGGCTTGCAGCGCAGCAACCACTTTTCCTAAATGGTGGACTTCCCGAGCTAGAGCGCGAACATTCTTAGTCGGGCTAATGTGAACACCCCGATTTTCTGTAACCTTTTTTCATAGAGCCTTTAGAGGACAGGAGGATGGCGATGATTTCGCCTTCTGTGATTTAAAAGTGGTGGTATGCTGGCTGGAGGTAGACGGGACCACTGACCTATCTACTTCTGCAAAAGTTTTGGGTTTCGGAGATGGACGTGGAGGAGAACGCTTACATTCCTCAATACGCTTACGCTCCTCAAGTTTGATTTCATTCATAGAGTTCAGTTCAGTTGGCACAGGACTGACAAGGCTTTCGAGCGTTCAGAATTGCTGTCGGTGGAAAGCTTCAAACGAATGCCCACCACTGTCAAAGATGGTTCATTGTTTTTTATATGCTCGTCGTATGCAATGGTACGTCCAGTGATTTCCAGGCTGTCCTTCAGTTCAAGTATTTGTAGCTGCGACTGAGAAAAACGGAAATGTTTTCTGTTTATCAAGCCGGTGAGAGGTTAGCAATGGAAAATTTGTGCGCACATTCAGACATCACATTTAAAAGGAGACATTGGATACTGGGATTTTTGTGTTTTTTTTAAATCGTGGTAAAAACAGTATAAATTAAGGATGCAAAACATTTTCACGGGAATTCTGTCGACAGGCGACCTGCATATTGATGGAAAGATGTCTAGAAATATCTAATGCCACGTCGTATCCAAACTTATTTTGAATGCACCCACTGATGTGCAAGCGATTAGTTCCTCAGGCAGCTGGTTCCAGAAGCTTACCACTGTTTCAATGAAGAAGTATTGCTAAATATTCAGACGGTTGTTATTCTTTATTATTTTCATGTATGCACTTTAGTTGAAGGGTTGATCGCTCAGGAGAACAGGTTTTGACAACCCTCGTCGCGTTATTCTTTCAGGATTTGAAAGGCTTCTATTAAGTCACCCCGTTCCAAAGGTTGTCACAGCCGAGGGTGGTAGTAGGAATGAGCCGCCTACTATCTATAAAATGCTCCCACGTGGCGTGCGTCTCAAATAGCCTCTGACAACCAAGTCCAACTCCTGGCCTGCACGAGTGGCTTTCACATGCCCGGCGGAACTGCTCTTACTGACAGGAGAAGGGGCGAAGGCGGGTGACTGGCGCCATAAAACCAGTTAGCTCCGGGCAGATGGAGCTCGTCAGCTACTGACAATCCATCTAGGGGAAGAAAAACCCTGACTCCAAACCCCCATTGCCTTGTGGGTTACCCGATTGCGGGAAAGGCTTCGGGAGAAAACCCCGAGGAAAAATCCGGAGAGAAGTCCCGTAGGTAGATAACTGGCGCACAGCGCGTTTATCTGCCAGCTCCCTGCTGCCTTGTAGGTTGCACTTGGCTGTGTAAAGGCTAGAGAGGTGTACTCGAACAAACACCAAGTGGTGCTGGGGACATCACTTGTACACTATCCCCAAGAAACTTCATGACGATGTCTCAACGTATATCTCAGCTCTCTGCTACGGCGTTCCCGAGACGCGACGCGCCCTTGGCTCTTCCAGCGGCTAGGGTGAAAAGTAAGCTAGCTGGGGCCATAAATATCCGTAAGGTCTTTTATTTGGGATGTTGGAACGTACGGACACTGCGTGACGTTGGTAGTCAAGCAATCACGGTGCGCTCTTTATTCGACTACCAAGTAGATGTTGCTTGTCTTTCCGAGGTCCGCCTTCCCGGACACGGATCCAAATCGATCAAGGTCCCCGGAGTCGATCGTAATTATTGGCTTTTTTATAGTGGGCCCGAGGATGGATCTGGTCAGCATGGAGTAGCGATAGCGCTCAGCGACCATGCTAAGCAAGCACTCATGTCATGGATGCCTGTATCCCCGAGAATTGCGGTTGTCCGGCTGAGGGGTCACCCTTTGAATATAACAGTCGTTTCGGTGTATGCCCCAACCCTATCAGCCGACCAAACTACAAAAGACGATTTTTATAATCAACTTCAATCCGTAGTCGATAGAGTTGCTGGAAACGACGTACTGGTTGTGGCTGGTGACTGGAACGCTCGTACAGGATCAGCAGATTCCGCAACAAACCGAATCCTTGGAAAATTTGGCCTAGGGCAGCGCTGCGCGAATGGCGATCGACTGATCGAGTTTGCGGCCTACAATCACCTATGCGTCTGTAACACTAAATTCCAGCACCCTAAAAAACACTTGGTCACATGGTACTTGAACGATGGTAGAACGGCGAACCAGATCGATTATGTTCTAATTCGCGCACGTTGGATGTCTTCGGTGCTCGACTGTAGGTCCTATCGTGGAGCCGAAACAGGGAACGCAGCAGGCACCGATCACACACCTGTTCGCGCAAAGCTCCGACTTCGCCTGCTAAACCGCCAAAGGAAAACTCCTAGGAAGCGCTTAAACTTGGAAGCCTTAGGAAACCCGGCCCAACGTAAGAAGCTCATTGACGATATCGCTGAGCGGTTGGATGGGAGTGATGCATCAGTCGAACAACAGTGGTCCAGACTGAAGACCGCTACTCAGACTGCAGCACTAAAAAACCCTAGGCACGGCCTCTCGTCGCCGACGAGATTGGATTTCTCAGAACACCATCGAGCTCTCTGCCCGGGCAAGAGACGCCCGACTGCATGGTGCATCTGATTATCGCCTCCTTAGGAGAGCTGCTACACGATCAGCCCGCAAGGATCGTCAGCTATATTGGGCGGAAACCGCATCCGAAATGGAAGCCGCAGCAAGTATAGGAGACTTTGGACAACTGTTTCGCCTGATTCGCAGAGCATCTGGAAGCTGTGGTTTTTGTACGAACCTTCGAGATTCGTCAGGACAGATGATATTTGACCTTCATCAAAAGATAGATAGGTGGGTTGAGCACTTCAGTCAGCTACTGAACCGCCCGTCATCTATCAATGCAGTATTCATTCCCCCGATTAATAGCTGTGAATACCCGGTCAACTGCGAGGCACCATCAGAATACGAGATATCAAGTGTTTTACGACGAATGCAGAATGGTAAATCGCCAGGTGAGGACGGAATTTCCGTTGAACTTATTAAAGCCTGTGCCGACGTATTATTATCTCCGCTACATAGGCTGTTTTGTTCGATCTGGGAGACGTAAGTTTTCCCATCAAACTGGGGGATGTCTATCATTCTACCACTGCCGAAACGTGGAGATAAATCTGTGCTCCAATTACCGCGGAATAAGTCTAATCGACACCGCTGCTAAAGTGTTTGCAACGCTCCTGCTTAATCGGTTCTCCGCCGAAAGAAATCTGCGCACCAGAGTTAACCAAGGTGGATTTCGCCCTGGGATGGGTTGCGTAGATCAAATATTTACTTTACGCAGGATCCTCGAGCACCGTGCACGGTATCAACAGCAAGCGATAGCTCGCTTTATTGACTTCCGCGCCGCTTTCGACTCCGTAG
>JACCGJ010000025.1:164545-174812 GCA_013407085.1 Atriophallophorus winterbourni
TCAGCATCAACGTTCATAAGCTGTCGGTTAACGTAGGAGACCCAAAACATCAAGTTCATATCCTATGTATATATGAAATCACAAGCCTGATCCAGGCATAATGCCGCAATCATTGACTGTCTGGTTGCCTAGACCACAACAGATATGATAATCGAGTTCATACTTGATAGCTGTATTATCCACATCACAGATACGTTGAACCCACTACGAAAGTGAACTTCGCAATCAAGACGAAATCTTCTGTCAAGCAGAAGAGAAGCCATTTAAGCGCACATGGATAAGGTCCTCACGACTAGGTCACGTTTTCTCAGTTTCGGAAAAAGAACGAGCGGAAACCAGGTCGAGATTTACGGTCATACAGTGCCTGGCTTCAGACACAATGCTGGTGATCAGAATCCTTTCGTGAAATGTGCGAATAACCGGGTGAAATACGAGTGCATCACGCTGCATGTATCAAAACAGCGTAACCGAAAGTGGGCCTGAATTTTATTGAATAGCGAATAATGTCGAAAATGGCGATTCATTAGATTTATCACTAAGGACTTAAATGTAGCTTCGAGATTTCGGCTGCTTGAGTATGGCATGGACGTCTTTGATAGTAATAAAAATTACGATGGTATCAAAATGATCGCTTTCGGCGGCTAGACACGCCCTGTTGGTAAGGCTATTTACCAATCAGTTATTAGATTGCGATGTTTTGATTGCAATACAGGGTCATCCGCAATCAGCGCACCATAAACAGCGGTTACCAAGCAGGAAACAGCAATATAATAATTTTAAACCACATCCGACAGGTACTGCAGAATTATTTATAAGACGAAGCATAGACACGAAGACCCAAGTCATGAAAGCGTAAGGAGAGTTCTCTTTTATTAGTTTTTGCGGGTTGTTGATAGCATTCGGGTTTGCAAAAACTCTTAATGGTTCAAAGGAATTCAAATCACTTGTACCGAAAGACAAATCTTCACGGTACTTTCTCGCTACACGACATAAATTAGAACGGTTAGTCTAAAAGTACAGCCACGGCATTAATGTTGAGCAATTAACTAGTTATTGAGCTAAATAAAAATGTTATTATGCACGGGGCAGACGAGAAACTATTTCCACAAGCAGATTGGAGTAGACGTGGAATCAAACGTGAACAGTAAAACAAACTATCAAGCGAACGAATAGCAAAATGAGATTGAAATCGTGACAGCATCAATCAGAAAAAACAGACAATAAAACGGGAGTAAATGGATTTTAGCCCACATACACTGGTTTCAAATAACCATTTCAACCATTAAAAATTTATTTCGATTAATTTATACAATTTGATCAGACCTCTCGTGCTTTAACTGGAATTCTGTATTTATCCACAAGATATTTCCAGCCCGCAGACTCTTCTCCAATATCACCGACAACAACGCATGTTGAGGATACGACTTTCCTAGCCTTTCCTTCTTTGTCATACTTGCAAAGGCCAGCAAGCTCCCCCAATTTTTTCGTGTCAGGGAACTAAATAATGAAGCAAGTGCAAAACAATTACTTTAATGAGCGGGACTTCATGTTCTCTACAAAGAGCTTCGATTAAAACAGAACACGCTTTTTCATCACAATTTTCACCAAACAAACAGAAGACTGCTTTTCGTTGTTCGATCGCTTTTGTACATTCATGCAATCCCCGAACGATGCCACGACATTTAGTCGCATTTTTCAACACTTGCTGAACAGCAGTTTCCAGATCCATTTCGCAAACAGCCATGATGTAAAAAAACCAAGTGACACGTTACGTTCAATATAGGCGCCTGACAACCTTGAAGTAATTAAAAGTAGACAATGTTTGAAGTTCGGAGCAATTCAGTTTAATTCAATGTTGCACAACACTAGCTTGATAATTATAAAGTTGATCTAATATATAAAAGAACCGTTACAAACGCTGTTATCAGACCGTGAGGGTGTTTAATTTGTTTGAAACAGTATCAGTATCACAGGGCGATAGTCGACCAAGTCGAAACGAGTGCCCAGATTCTTTCGGAAATGTGCTTGAAAACACCCACCACTACCAGGATTGATTCGTAAGTAACACAGGCGTGTGTAACTGTAAATGGAAGATGGGAGATATCTCATCACCGAAAGGTGAGAGAGGTATACATGTTGCATGTCCAATCGAATGAAAAGACGATGGACATCAGTTTATTTCCACAAATTCGAAAAAATGAAATAGAAACTCTTTTTGTGTTTCAAAATGTTTTTCGAAAATTTTGTGTTTTTTATCATAAATATGGAGGGATTTAGTCTTAAGGGTAATGCTCCGGGAAGAGCACCTGCCACCGTTCGTCCAGCCCATGTTTGAACGCAATTACTGAAGTTGCCAAGATTAGTTCTGCGGGAAGTGCCTTCTGGATTCGAGCCTGGTGTGCTGTTTACTCAGCTTAAGACTGTGCCCTCGTGTACCAACCAAAGGAGAGATCCGAAAGAAGTCATCGAATTCGAGACAACTTAATCCTTTGACAACCTTAAAGGTCTCTATAAGATCCCCCCTAAGTTGCCTCCTCCTAAGTCAGAAAAGTCCTAGTGTTAATAGACGATTTTCATAATTGGTGTATGCTAACCCCTCGATCATGCGAGTGGCCAGCTTCTGTACCTTTTCTAGCTGCACTATATCCTTCTGGTAATACGGCTTCCAAGCCTGGATACAGTATTCTAAATGTGGCCTTACTATTGCCTTGTAGAGGGGCAATAGCACCTCAGCTTTTCTGCAAGTGAGGGCTGAACGTAGTCGAAAGAGTTCCCTCCTGGCCCTTTGAGCTGCAGCAGCACATTGGTCAGCCCACTTAAAGTTTGCGGAGACTACGATTCCTAGGTCCTTGGTAGACTTTACCCTACGGAACTCCGTGTGAGCTGAGGGCGTAGACACAATCATGTTGCCTACCAGTGTAGAGAGCAAGTGACTCTTATCCAGGTTAAGGGGAAGGTGCCACTTACCCGCTCATGCTGTTACAGCTTCCACGTCACTTATCAGATCGGAGTTAACCGACCTACCGACTATTTTAACGTCGTCAGCAAACATATAACAGGGTGAGCGCAGTTGGTTGGCTAGATCAATAATGAAGATGAGGAACAGCAACGGCCCCAAGACTAAGTCCTGGGGAACCCCACTCGTTACATGCGCACTTGCGGAGTAAGTATCATCTACCCTGACAGTAAAGGAACGGTCGCTGAGAAATGCTCGAATCCTTCCAGAAGGTTCCCTGATACTCCTATGGCTGAGAGTTTGAGAAGTAAGGGCCTATGGTTGACTGAATCAAAAGCCTTACTGAAGTCGAGATAGAAGACTTCTACAGCTATACCATCATCCATCCTCTTAGTAACCTTGTTTAGAAAGCTCAACAAATTTGTCAGACATTACCTACCTTTTAGGAAGCCGCGTTGTGCACCATTCAAAAGAGAGTGTTTGGTTAGATAACCACAAATTTTATCGCGGATCAATCTTTCCATAACCTTACATAGTACACTAGTGAGACTAACCGGGCGGTAATTTTTGACCGCCGAGGAAGCTCCTTCCTTATGGATAAGCATTACAACGGCTGTTCTTCAGTCCAAAGGAAGGGTACTCTGATTGAGGGATGATGTGAAAAGTTCTGTGATCGGCACAGCTAATATAGGCGCTAGCAGTCTGATCATTCGTGGATGGATGCTATCGGGCCCTGCCGACTTGTTGTAAGCTAGACTGGCCAATATTTTCTCGACATTGTGTACCTCGAATGTAAGGTCAGTGCAGAAGGGGCGATCAGCGAGTACACATTGAAGTGATGGCGCAGAGGAGTTCAAGTTATAATCTCGGCGTTGTACGCCTTGAAGATGCGAACGGGTAAGAGAGGAGCGAATCGATCCTGAAGTTAAATGATGTTTTTCTTGATCTGCCCCCACATCCGATCCACATGTTCGATGTTTTGCCATGGGAGTAGCGCTGCTGCTTGTAATAGGGAAGCAGGGTCGATCCTATGCAAGCTTCGAGACATCTTAAGTGGAGGTTTACCAAATGACAGAAGTAACTCGCAGGCTAACACTACGTGGTCGCTCTTTCCTAGTGTTGGCAGTAAGACCAAATTGTGTATACCGCTTTCAGAAGTTGAAATAACTAGATCAAGAATAAACGGAGACTGACCCTCTCGGAATCTAGTTGGTTCGTTCACGTGTTGGTAAAGTGCATGGGAGTCTAGCCAGTCCAGAAAATCGTTCGCGATTCCTGGGGCATGTGAGGTTTGGTACTACCAGTTTATTTCGGGTAGATTAAAATCGCCGAAGATTATAACACGTGGTTCTACGGCTAAAAGAGAACAGAGCTTAATTTGCAAAGAGCATCTTCTTCCAAACTAGTGCTCGGACTACGGTAGACGCAGCTTACAACTATACGCGTGCATCCATGCATGAGCAAGGCAGATATTATCTGCACATTCGTTGTAGAAGGGAATAGCGTTATCAATAAGGAGCAACGCTCCTCCTGCTAGCTTACCCAGAGGTCGATCGCTTCTTACGGCGCTAAACCTATCCGCGATTAAAGCTGGTATGTGGTCATCATGAGACAACCATGATTCCGTGACACCCACAATTTTGTAGTGAGTGTCGTCAACTCTACAGAGGAGTTCAGCCCATTTATTTCTAATGCTACAAGCGTTTGTATAGAACAGAAGAGCACTATCGTGTGGGGCCAGACTCCCGGTGTTAGGGCTACCTAAGAGCTCTTTGTCCTCGGGCGTAATGTCCGAGGCTGCTTCGCGTTTTTTGGAGGCTGAATTTCATCAAGAGATACAGCATTCGTTTTTGAAGCAGACGACAACTCTTGGCATCTAGTTCCATCTTCATGGTCTGAGTCACTACAACTCATCCAAGATTCGTCCTCTAAAGGACGAAGCACGACAGTGGCGCACTTCAATGTTGGAGTAAAATTCTCCTGTTTTAGCGTTATCGCCACACTTTTGTCATTTTCTAAGCTTCGACTCTGGAGCGAGTTACTGCTAACTTAGACTTTCTAGCTCTAATTGGGCTAGAAGTTTTCAGGTGTGCCGGGGTGTCAGGTTGTACGACGCATTTTCCCTCGACGCAGGTAAGCTTCTCTGCTTTCGAGAGGAAGTAGTCGCGATCACATTGCTTTGTGAATTCGACTACAATTGGCCGCGGAGATCTGGTAGATGCGTCGTTTGGGCCACCTCTCCATTTCCCGACCCTGTGAACTCGCTTCAGCGGAGTATTAGGTCGCATGCCTGAAGCACGGAGTAGGTCGATAACCTTTCTCCGATCGCTTTTCTTACGAGCCTTTGATTCTCGGATAAAAGGCTCAACCTGCGTTAAAATCAGGACATTTTTAGTTCGTGTTGAGCTAACTTGGTTCCTGGCTTGCAGCTCAGCAACCACTTTTCCTAAATGGTGGACTTCCCGAGCTAGAGCGCGAACGTCCTTAGTCGGGCTGATGTGAACACCCCTATTTTCTTTAACTTTTTTCCATGGAGCCTTTGGGGGACAGGAAGATGGCGATGATTTCGCTTTCTGTGTTCTCAAAGGAGTGGTATGCTGGCTGGAGGTAGACGAGACCCCTGACCTAGCTACTTCGGCAAACGTTTTGGGTTTCGGAGATGGACGAGGAGGAGAACGCTTACGTTCCTCAAGACGCTTACGTTCCTCAACCAAAGTTTCAACGGACTTCATGCAGTCAGCACATAGCCATGTAAGCCATCGATTGGCCGCATAAACCTTAAATTGTGCTGACGACAGTCCACAGCATTTGGGATGAGCCCAACGCAGGCACACGTCGCACTCTATACCTTTAGAAACCTTCTTGTTGCAGCTAGAGTAAAGGCAAAGACAAGAATTTTGAATCATTTTGCTAATGTAATCAATGAATCAGAAATTTAATGAATTTCGAAAAAATTAGCAGCGTGGAAACAAAATTCAAACCGGGCGCGTTGTCCACTCACATAGTTCAGTTCAGTTCAGTTCAGTTAGCACAGGACGATATGTGGCAGTCGCCAATCGAGCGTCCAGAATACTTCCGGTGGTAAGCCAAAAGAGCGTCCACCACTTCGAATAGTAGGTTCAATATTCTTCTGGTATGACTTTGGCTGGAATGCAACAGAAAAACTCCCTCACCCAACAGGTGAGGAGAGGCATTAGTGCGTTCCAACGACAAATTGAAGAACAACTATAAAATTAGGGATAAAAATTTGGAAACACAGAGCGCCAGATCGAGTCTAGTCTATCTTTGAAGCACGTTACTGAAGTAGAACAAACTACCTCTTCGGGCAGACAGTTCCAATGATTCACTACCCTTTCGCTAAAGAAGTGCTTACGTGCATTAGACCTGACATGTTGTTTTGCCAGTTTCAGTGAATGGCCTCGAGTACCTACCACTGGCGCAAGAGCATACATATCAGCCGGATCAATAGAACTAAAGCCTCTAACGATTTTAAAGGTCTCGATCAGATCCCCACGTAGCCGCCTTCTTTTTAGCGAGAAGAGATCTAGACTCAACAGTCGTTGTTCATATGACTTCCCAGATTGCCCTTTAATCATACGAGTAGCTAGGCGCTGAACACCTTCAAGCGTGGCAATGTCCTTTTCCAAGTAAGGAGACCAAGCTTGAACGCAATACTCGAGATGAGGTCTCACTATCGCTTTATACAATGGGATGAAAACCTCCGGGGACCTGCAGGATAAAACTGATCGGAGGCGAAAGAGCTGGTTCCTAGCGCGTTGTGCAGCAGCTGCACATTGATCAGCCCATTTAAAGTCCGCTGAAACCGCAATACCTAAGTCCCGGACTTTTGATACCCCAGTTATCTCCAGTATGTTATCAGGTCCAGCAACCTGCAGCTTCGTTGCAGCTTTGGACAGAAGATAGCTTTTGGAGAAGTTGATTGGTAGATCCCACGTGGAAGACCACTTGATGACCTTTTCTATATCCTCAAAAAGATCCTGTTCGTTCAGCGATCCGATAAACTTGACATCGTCTGCAAACATATAGCAGGGACACTTAAGCGAGGATGCCAAATCATCGATGAAGATAAGAAAGAGTAGTGGGCCTAGTACTGAACCCTGCGGGACTCCACTAACAACTCCTGCTTTCGCGGAATACATATTGCCTATGCGAACGCGAAAATACCGATTGCTCAAGAAATTTGTGATCCAGTTCTTTAGAGGGCCATCGATACCTATTTGTCCAATCTTCATTGCAAGCAACCTGTGGTTTACCGAGTCAAAGGCTTTACAGAAGTCCAAGTAGAGAACTTCGACCTGGTGGCCTTTATCTAGCCTCCTAGTGACCTCATTTAGAAAACATAATAGGTTCGTTAGGCAAGACTTCCCTTTTAGAAAACCATGCTGAGCAGAGTTTAGTAACGAACCAGAGACAAGGTGGCGACAGATCCTGTCCCTAATAAGTCTCTCTAGGGTTTTGCAAAGGATACTAGTAAGGCTTACAGGTCTGTAGTTGCAAACTGAAGATCGACTGCCACCTTTATGTATAGGAATCACATCAGCCTGCTTCCATGCACTAGGAATATACCCATACCTTAAGGATGCGTTAAAGAGGCGACCCACCGGTTGTGCTAATACAGGCGCCAGGTTCTTAATAAATTGAGGGTGAATACCATCCGGGCCCGCAGATTTATGTGGATTTGTTGCTTCAAGTGCAAGCCTGACCTCATTATCAGTGAAAATTATTTCATCTAGGGTAGGAACGCTATCTGACCTTATGTCCACTGGCATATTCGAGAGATCAGTTTGGCGATCAGGCCTCTGAACAGCTCGAAAATGTTCGAGAAAAGCCGAAGCCTTTTCAGAATCTGAATCTAGTTGAGATCCATTGTCCAGTTGAAGGTTGCCTATGCAATCGCGAGTTTTGCCTTTGGATTGTGCATAGCTATAGAAACGCTTTGGGCACTGTCTTATATTACATGCCAGTCGTGCCTCAAATTCACGTTTTGCCTTACGTTGACTTCCCACAGCCTTATTTCTAAGTAGTTTATACCTTGTCCAGGCCCATTGTGTCTGAGAAGCTTTGTAAGTTTTCCAGGCACGGTCCCGGATTTTAATACCACGGCGCATCGATGGTGTCCACCACTGTGGCTTGTTGCGTCTTTTGACGTGCACCAACGGAGCAAATCTGTCTTGCAGTGTGGACAGACAATGGTGAATAAGCTGCCAGTTTGCTGCCATATCATCACCAGAAGATTGTGACAAGATCTGATCTGCTTCTTCTGAGACAACACTCCAGTCTACCCTATTGAAGTTGCGCTTTAGTTTCGGAGGCGGTTTGTCATACCTGAGAAGTAGCTGGAAGCTAATCATGATGTGATCACTTTTCCCTAGTGGGAAAAGATATTGCACCTGTCGAACCATTTGCTCATTCGAAGATATAACAAGATCCAGGACCGAAGGTTCAGTTCAGTTCAGTTCAGTTCAGTTAGCACAGGACGATATGTGGCAGTCGCCAATCGCGCGTCCAGAATACTTCCGGTGGTAAGCCAAAAGAGCGTCCACCACTTCGAATAGTAGGTTCAATATTCTTCTGGTATGACTTTGGCTGGAATGCAACAGAAAAAACTCCCTCACCCAACAGGTGAGGAGAGGCATTAGTGCGTTCCAACGACAAATTGGAGAACAACTATAAAATTAGGGATAAAAATTTGGAAACACAGAGCGCCAGATCGAGTCTAGTCTATCTTTGAAGCACGTTACTGAAGTAGAACAAACTACCTCTTCGGGCAGACAGTTCCAATGATTCACTACCCTTTCGCTAAAGAAGTGCTTACGTGCATTAGACCTGACATGTTGTTTTGCCAGTTTCAGTGAATGGCCTTGAGTACCTACCACTGGCGCAAGAGCATACATATCAGCCGGATCAATAGAACTAAAGCCTCTAACGATTTTAAAGGTCTCGATCAGATCACCACGTAGTCGCCTTCTTTTTAGCGAGAAGAGATCTAGACTCAACAGTCGTTGTTCATATGACTTCCCAGATTGCCCTTTAATCATACGAGTAGCTAGGCGCTGAACACCTTCAAGCGTGGCAATGTCCTTTTCCAAGTAATGAGACCAAGCTTGAACGCAATACTCGATATGAGGTCTCACTATCGCCTTATACAATGGGATGAAACCTCCGGGGACCTGCAGGATAAAAATGATCGGAGGCGAAAGAGCTGGTTCCTAGCGCGTTGTGCAGCAGCTGCACATTGATCAGCCCATTTAAAGTCCGCTGAAACCGCAATACCTAAGTCCCGGACTTTTGATACCCCAGTTATCTCCAGTATGTTATCAGGTCCAGCAACCTGCAGCTTCGTTGCAGCTTTGGACAGAAGATAGCTTTTGGAGAAGCTGATTGGTAGATCCCACGTGGAAGACCACTTGATGACCTTTTCTATATCCTCAAAAAGATCCTGTTCGTTCAGCGATCCGATAAACTTGACATCGTCTGCAAACATATAGCAGGAACACTTAAGCGAGGATGCCAAATCATCGATGAAGATAAGAAAGAGTAGTGGGCCTAGTACTGAACCCTGCGGGACTCCACTAACAACTCCTGCTTTCGCGGAATACATATTGCCTATGCGAACGCGAAAATACCGATTGCTCAAGAAATTTTTGATCCAGTTCTTTAGAGGGCCATCGATACCTATTTGTCCAATCTTCATTGCAAGCAACCTGTGGTTTACCGAGTCAAAGGCTTTGCAGAAGTCCAAGTAAAGAACTTCGACCTGGTGGCCTTTATCTAGCCTCCTAGTGACCTCATTTAGAAAACATAATAGGTTCGTTAGGCAAGACTTCCCTTTTAGAAAACCATGCTGAGCAGATTTTAGTAACGAACCAGAGACAAGGTGGCGACAGATCCTGTCCCTAATAAGTCTCTCTAGGGTTTTGCAAAGGATACTAGTAAGGCTTACAGGTCTGTAGTTGCAAACTGAAGATCGACTGCCACCTTTATGTATAGGTATCACATCAGTCTGCTTCCATGCACTAGGAATATACCCATACCTTAAGGATGCGTTAAAGAGGCGACCCACCGGTTGTGCTAATACAGGCGCCAGGTTCTTAATAAATTGAGGGTGAATACCATCCGGGCCCGCAGATTTATGCGGATTTGTTGCTTCAAGTGCAAGCCTGACCTCATTATCAGTGAAAATTATTTCATCTAGGGTAAGAACGCTATCTGACCTTATGTGCACTGGCATATTCGAGAGATCAGTTTGGCGATCAGGCCTCTGAACAGCTCGAAAATGTTCGAGAAAAG